>WOVY01006051.1:62500-158700 GCA_013436015.1 Rhipicephalus annulatus | reverse complement strand
TTTTCTTGTGTTTTTGCAAGATGAGCACCAAGTTTAGTTTCTTTCAAACCAACTTTGATGCACCGGTAGCATCGCGATTGCGTTGACCGAACTAAAAACGTAGGCTGCACTTCAGTAAACGTTGACAATTTGAGAAGAACAGGGAATGGAGTAGTGCAAAATTGGTCAGCTAAAAAGTTCCTAATATGGCTTGCGGCTCGCTTGCAACCTCTTCAAAGCAGTGATACGACAGCTTAATTCGGTGAGTATGCCTATGGTTTGTTCATTACACCTAGCTGCAGCACAATAAAATGCTTCAAGCTCGTCGTTGGTAATGAGCTCTTGAGAGCGGTATTTATACTTGAAATAGTCACGGACAACAAACTTTGGCATTGTAGCGAAGGCTACACAGCCAATTGCATGCGTATCCTACTGTTAATAATTGCAGTCTTACAAGTGTCTTCTCATTTACAACGGAGGATATCAAAATGCGGCCTACATTTCTTTTTTTCAATTAGCTCTCTGACACAAGACGCAGCTAACACCGGTAATAATTCACGATTCTTTTAGTTTATCGATTATGTCTATACGATTCTGAACGTAATGAAAAAAAAAGCCGTGCTTGTTGATTGTACCTTGAACACCCAAGCGGCATGGAGTTTCATACAATAACACCTAGAGAAGAATCTGGTGCTTAGATCGTGAATTTTATGGGAATTATGGGATGTACAGGCTTTGGACTAGAGGGTTTCAGCTAGAAACTGTGTACAGACCTCTTTCTACAGTTTAGGGTATCAATCTTTGCGCATTTCGGGTATGGAATGCGATGAAAAAGATTCCAGCAGTGCCTTTGTTGTTCGAAGAAGCTGAAGACCACTAGATCTCCTTAATTGCTGCTACGTTGGAGCTTTACGAGTCGTATTTGACTGTTTGAAACGAAGCGTCGTCCACTCACCGCTACGCATATATGTAGCGCCTTATGCCAGTGCAGGATGTTTTCTCGAGTCACATTTCACGAGCGCGTCTTGCCTCAACTCCTTTTAAATCGGCTCCAAATCAATGACGAAGCTAAGTAGACGAAACCGTCACGCTTTGCTTACTCGAATCACAACAAACAAGAGGTGCGTTGGGAGCCGACAACTGGGACCATGGGACAGACGCACTTAGCATCACAGAAGAAGAAACGTAAGTGTTTCTTATCCAATGCTGCACTGTTATTTTGATAAATAGAAATGCATACTTCAGAGCGAAAAACAATCTTGTTATTTTGAAGCGTTACAAAAACATATTCTATAAAATCTTATGCCAAATCTCGAACGCCATGACAGAGGCAATGCATACCCTGATGGTTGAACTGCCCACAATTTACTTTGCTACCTGGTCACGAAAACGTTTCCCAATAAAGATTGCGTACAAATAAACGAAGCAAGTTTCAATTTAAATACAAGTTAATATGACTCCGTTTTACACTAAAAAATTGGCAGGTCCCACGTTACAGTGGGAATTGATGATATGCGAAGCACAAATAAAAGGTATATGTCACTTTAAAATCAGCACAATGTTAACGACGTGGAGGTAAATCGATTGCCGTACATAACTTACGAGTCATGATTATCATGTTTTGATCTGTCTTTACCTTCGTCGGTATTTCAGGTCACGTGATGCTAAACTTAGTATATGGGGAGATAGCGAAACGGCCGCGAGCACGCTATGAGTTGTCGAATGTTGTCATGTTCTTAGATGACACGCTTGTCAGGATTATCATGTTTGCACCACTCTAATACTTTCGTCACCCCTTGACGTCAGGTAACACCAAATTTGGTATATGTGGAGCTAGCAAAATGGCCCCGAGCGCACCGTTAAGGGCCCAATATACAAATTGCAATGTAGTGCTGAGCCGCGCGCACCCTGGGCACAGCGACGCTACGTTAGCAAAACCCGTGCAATCTATAGGCACCGCACACTGACCAGAAGGAGCTGCGGTGCTCCCACTGCACCGTCTCAAAGTCTTTGACATTTGCCGTTAGGGGCACGCAGAAAATAGACGCGTGCCCGTGTCCCCAATGTATCCCGAGCACAATTCGTCGACAGATGCAGGACGCGAGGACGCGCGTGTCGCGTTCCATTTTCACCGAGTCCGTCTCAAGGTTTCTTTATTTATCCGCTAGGCTATGCATTGTGGCGCTGCAGTCAGACTGAAAAAACGCGACTGAACGTTGAACGCCGGCAAGAACGCGCCCCGCGCCACGTCAAAATGTATTGACGCCTTGACTCTGGCATGTAGTCATGTTCTCACATGACACGCATCTCCTGATTATCATGTTTGCACCAGTCACACAGCTTTGTCATCCATTGACGTCACGTAATACTAAATTTGGCACTATGCGAAGCTAGCGAAACGACCGCGAGCGCATCATGAGAATGGCATGAAGACGTGTTTTAACGTGACACCGCCTCTCATGATTATCTTGTCAAGGTCTAGTCGCTTGTGTTCCCCATGCAATGATGCCATACCAAACCAGTTTTGCGACATGCCATGTGAACAGGTCTACCGCAAGAGCTACAGGACCATTAAATGTAATCATGACAGTCTTGGCATATATTTCATCATTTTCATAATACAACAAGTGAAATAGTTTCTTTATACAGTCATGTTATGCCATACCAAGTTGGCTATTGGTGCCGTTATTGAACAGCCAGGAGAGCTAAAAGTCGTAGGCGGCTGATAGATAGATAGATAGATAGATAGATAGATAGATAGACAGATAGATAGATAGATAGATAGATAGATACATAAATAATAGATAGATAGATAGATAGATAGATAAATAAATAGATAGATATGAACGCTCAAAAGTCGCTGAACTGCACTAAGAAATGCTTCGCATTTGAAAGAAGCGTCGTAAATCCCAGGAACGTAATTATTCTGAAGCGAATCGGAAGCCTATACATTCCATTATTCCTATGGGGATACAAGCACCGCTGAAGGAGCCCACATAGACACTTGCGTCAGATTCTCCTCAGGGTATTATCGAATAAAACTGTGTGCCAAGGGACGTCTGTGTCGTTATGAAACGTTGGTCGTGCGCAACCGTCAGTTTCCACGACGGAACGCATGACGTACCGCAACAATTCGCACAGTACATGAGCAGAACCTCACCCTAGCACCTTTACCTTCATTGACATTAAAAGCTTATGCACTATATAGCTTATACTCCGTTTCTCATTCTGTTCGCAGCGTTGTGGAAGGTACGGGCGCTCTCAGCGAATCACAATAGAGCACACTTCGTAAGTGTGTTCTTACGCGCATGTCGCATTCTTTATTTGGAGAGGTGGCCCATTTGTGTGGACGTAGGTGAACTTTACTAATTAGGTTTTCATTTTTGTAGCATATGGCGCTTTGCACCTTTTCCATTTCTTTTGCTTATTTTTGAAAGGGCCGACAAGCATTGCATTCAACCTGGCTTGACGTTTTTTGTTGTTATCGCTCCAATGATTCCAATGATTTGTTTAACCCGTTTATTTTTCAATTGTTTCTGCAACGTGTAAAAATATTTGAGTCACTGAACTAATAACGTACGAAGAATTGAATCAGCCAATGAGAAGATTTACTTAAACGTCTCAGCAGTCACTAGTTGATTCCTTGCGATATGACATAATCAATGTGTCGACAGTTCAACGAAGTGTTCGACGCTGCTGCGAAGCCCGTCATGGCCCTACAAACGAGCCCTGTAGAGTTGAGCTGGTAGTGGGTGGGAAGTAGGCGTACTGCGAGGTGACTACCAGCCTCTGCGATACAGTCCACATGGTATCGGCCATCGCTTGCGTGTACGTGCTCGCCAGTCTTCATGAGCTTCGCCTTCACCATGTTGCTGCTCCAAGCACCTCCTCTTTCGGAAAGGCAGGCCTGAAAGTTCTTTTTGCAGCAACTTGTGCACAGCACTTTTCATGTTTTTCAGAAAGATATGGCGTGTTATTTATGATCATAACACTGCCAGGTGATACCAGTGAAAGAACCTTCTGGGCTTTGTACTGGGGTTTCAAAGGAAGTCACAAACCAGATCGATGGGCTTTGTGCGTAGAATGAACAGAGCAGTCTTGTATACGAATGTTATATGATAAAAAACTGCGAGATGGTGGTAACGGGATTGTTCACTAGGTGAACGGATGGATGTATGTATGAACAGGCAGATAGACAGAGAGACAGACAGACAGATGGACGCACAGTTTAACGAATAGACAGACAGACGGATGGATAGAGGGACAGACAGACAGACAGGCAGACAGACAGGCAGGCAGGCGGATGGACGGACAAACAGATGATTCACCGTATCCTGATAAAACCCTTCGAAGCTTCATCCCTTTTAGTATCATTCACGCGGGGCATATGCTGTCATTTTTTACCATTTTACGCATTACCGTCGTGGACACATTTGGTAGCATCTCTTCAAGAAAACCAACTTCCGTACTGTGGGGCTGTTCGGGTGGTTGCGTAGCCATAGACGAGAGCCAAAAGCACATACCCATAAATCTGCATTCTGCGACCCCTGAGGAGTGGCTTGCGAAATCCTCCCCACACATCATGAAGACACTGTTCGAAATTTGAAACTTCTAGGAGCATCTGATGGCCAGGCCTTCCTTTTAGTGGACCCGGACTGTTTTTTTTTCAATAAAGTAGTTCTCTCTCTCTTTCTTCTCTCTCTTAGCACCGATTTTGCGATAGTTAGAATTTTCGCTTTCTCAAAAAAATTAAAAGCAATGCACCACTCTACGAAAGACGCTGAGGTCAAAATAGTCCAGCTTTATTGTCCGATCAGGACCGTTCTCAGTACAACGTTTCTTCGGTGGGTAGAATTTCGCCTGCGTCTTCGGACTAGGTTTTCCAGCAATACTGCGTTTGCTTATTCACCCGGGTCAGTTTTGCGTTCCTCTTTGTAAATACATGTACACTTGCAGCCTCCCCGCACTCGATGCAAAGCCGTTCAAGAATTTATGAAGTTATCCACTTTGAAAGCTTGCGAAAATCACTCACAATATTAAAGCATACAAGTCACACACTTTACTTCTTGGAAAGCCTAGGGAAGAGATGCGTTCTTGCAGGCAATTAAGGGCAAAACGGACGGATTCATTGATGACCAAACGGACGCACAGAAATATGGACGCACACACAGACGGACTCGTGGACGGATGTATGAACGCACAGATGAATGGGCGCATGGAAGGAAGCAAGCACAAAGTGCCTGCGGACTGACGGACGCTTTGCCCCACTCGTTATTATTCACTCCACAGATACTGTCATTTTTAAAGACAAAATACTTCCTTGGGGACCTTTGACGAAAAAGTTTTTGTCTGTCTGTCTGTATGTCTGTCTGTCTGTCTGTACATTTGCCTGTTTTATTCCGCCCTAACGATACCTCAAAACGGCTCCAAACGGCTGACCCCATCCTCAGCGCCCACCAATATTGCTTAGGATTCAGCGTTCATACTTGCACGATCGTCAAATAAAAAATTGGCCCCGTATCTACATATTAATCTGCAAATTTCGTCGAAAGAGGATATTCTTACCTGTGGAGAGAGTGAAAAAAAAACATTTATTTGTTGTTCTGCACCAGAAAATCGGTGAATGACATTCAGGAGGCGCTTTGTTAGAGTGCCTCGAGCGAGCAGTGGAGGCAAAACGAGCGCATCAAGTCACGTCGCACGTGAGACATGAGTGCAAACATGGCGCCCCGCCACGGTGGTCTAGTGGCTAAGGTACTCGGCTGCTGACCCGCAGGTCGCGGGTTCGAATCCCGGCTGCGGCGGCTGCATTTTCGTTGGAGGCGGAAATGTTGTAGGCCCGTGTGCTCAGATTTGAGTGCACGTTAAAGAACCCTAGATGGTCGAAATTTCCGGAGCGCTCTTCTACAGCGTCTTTCGTAATCCTATGGTGGTTTCGGGACGTTAAAACCCCACATATCAATCAATCAGTGCAATGTGGCAGTTTTCTTGGGAAAACGCTGTGCGTTCGAGGTGCGTGTGCGTGTCCGTCTCAAAGGTGATAAGGTGTAGAGCGCAAGGCGACGGGTAGGTGCCACCACGTGTCATCTTAGAGCAATGGAAGCACTCGCCTTTTCGGGCAAGCGTTGCATGGTCAGCACCGCTTGTTAAGCGCTACGGCCTCTAAATTTAATTATGTACTCCTTTTTTAGTAAAAGATGCACAAGCAGATCATATACGTGTTGTTATGGGGCCTCAGATATGCGCAATTATTGCTTTTTAATTGACAATTGCACAAGTATCGACACTGAATTTTGAGAAACATTGGTGGGCGCTGCAGATTGGGTAGGCCGTTTGGGTATCGGCTGGTACCGTTTAGAGTACCCGGTACCGTTAAGGGTAGACAAACAGACAATTGTACAGACAGACAGACCCAAATTTTTGCGTCAACGGTCCCCAAGATAGACTATCGTCTTTAAAAAGCAAACGCGATCGTTCTGATCAATGTAGAGGGAGCGCGATTCTCTCCACCGAAGGATAAGCGAGCGCATTCTCTCCACCGAAGGATAAGCTCGCGCACACAAGCATCTAAACCCCCTCCACCCCCATCCGCATTCGCGGGGAGAAGTACGCGTGGGATATAAGCACCCGTCTGCACATCGTGACCAGCTGAACTCCGAGTGCAAGCGGCTAGAGTACCGGTACCGTTAAGGGTGAACAAACACACAAATGGACAGACAGACAGACCAAAATTTTTATGTCGAAGGTCCTCAAGAAAGACTATCTTCTTTAAAAGCAATCATAGCGCATATCTGAAGCACAATAACAACACGTCCATATTTCGTATGAGTGTCATTATAGTAACTCTAATGACCGTAGCGCTTATCCTGCTGCGCGGACAGTGCAACGCAATGCTCAAAGAGGCAAGTGTTTCCAACGCTTTGCTGATACGACACGGTCGTGGCACCTGCCCGTCGCTTTGCGTTCTACACCTTATAACCTTCGAGGCAGGTGCGACCCTTTGTCCACGGGCGCGCCCGCCTTCATTTTCGAAATTAACTGCGAGATGGCGCTCGCGTCTAACGTGCCTCAACGCGCTCGTTCGCCTCTGTTACATGCTCTAGACACTCTAACGCAGCGCCTACACAATACCATTCACCGATGTTATTGCACACAACATCAAACAAACCGTTTTGTTCACTGTCCCAAGGCGCAAGGTTATATATCGTCTTTCGACGACATTTACACTGTAGCATTCAGATTCGAGGCCAATTTTTTCTCTTACTTTGGTCATTGAATGAAAGACTCTGCACGCTTTAGAACAGCCAGCCTAACAATCTTCTGCTAATTTCTGAGGGTGAAACATGCAGCACTGGACTGAATCGCTAAAAATAACATCTTCCCAAAGGCTACCCTGAAGGGGTGTGAAAAAGCAGCGCTGCGCTCGAAGATTCGGTGGATGGTTTGGCGGAGGGCGCGCGGGGTTTTCGAGACGTTGCCGACGACTACAACGTCGAGGATTCGTCGGCGTTGACCTTTCGCTCTCGGTGCTTCTGCTCGGCTTCCTTGGTTCGCGTCTCGTCGGTGTAGTCGACGCGTTCAAGGTGTTAGCGCTCGGCTTTTTGTCTCGCATCTCTCCAGCGTACCTGCGCGCCGTTTTCATTCTCGAAAGCAATCGGCGTGCTTGGCTCACACCTCGTTGTTGTCCGGGATCTTTCACTGACGACGCTTGCGTTCGGCTTACCTGGCTCGCGCTTCGTCATACGCGCTCACGTCACCTGTGGTGAGAGTAGCATGTGCGGCGCGTTGGCATGGAGACACGTACGGACAGCGTTACACAGGTTAGTCTATGAGCTGCTTCGCATTACAAAATATTTAAGAGACTATTCGCTGTTCCCCTAATGCCCTGATTGGACGAGAGAGATTTACCTGTGACTGCACTGCCAGCAGCTTGTGAAACGGAGCATTGTTCCACATTGCTCACGCTGAGGTGGTTGCTACTAACGAGAACTTAACGATGTTGGCATTCAGGTCGTCGATTGGCCTTCCGGTCTACTGTGGCAGCCTGATGTTTTCGGAGCATCTAGCCGCCCGCTCGAGCCACCCACACGAATCATTATTCAAGCTTTTTGGCAGTGAGTAGACAGAAAAAAGAATACCTGATTATTCTATGTTACTCCGTCTAAGATAATATCCCATTTTATTTTGTCACTTTTTGTAGAGGTAGCGACAGTCAGGGGTGTCAGGGTGCTGAATATAATAAATCTGGATGATTTAAAATAATTTCATTATGCTTAAAAGATAAGTTACGCGTGATTTCAGTCTTATTGGGTAAGTTTAAAACAGTTCACTGAATTTTATACTGGAAACCGTGTGAAGCATATGCGCTCAATATATCAGTAATCTTCAAGCGAAAACTAATGTTGGCGCTGAAGTGACTGCTTTAATAATGTGATACGTGTCTACACTCATTTTATTCATGATGGTTAGTAGCAGGCGTAAAACAATTCGTTCATACTGGTATTCAAGATGGAATCTAGTATGTGTGAAAATGCATTCATAAAAATTTATTTTGAATTCTTACATCATTTTTTGTGGTGATATTAAAACCTTTAACGAGGCAGGCTGTTATAGCAGCGAACAATCGACTTTCAATTGTGGAATCTGAAATTTTATATTGAGGGGAAGACAGAAACGGTGATAAGGTGAGCCTTGAAAATTACATTGCGCGAAAAAATCCATGATGTTGTTTCCGGAAAGGCCCCAAACTAAAATTATAAGCTATAACTAGAAAAATATATTGACAGATTTATACATCTTGTCAAAGAATGAAGTTCATTTTCCAGGCAGGCACTATGCATAGGCATCTGAAGAAAATGAAATAATGCAGGCGAATTCTTCACTCCAATAATAATATCATAAAAAGTTTCCCTAAAAACAATTTGGACTTACTGGAGCATGTATCTAGATCTGTCAAAATATATTCAGCATTATCGCAGTTTGCTTTGAATATAAAGTCACAGTCATTCGGGATATTACCGACAAGACCTTTTCTAGTCCACATGGTGCAGTCAAGTTTTCCTGAAAAAAAAATCATTATGTAAAACTTGCAATATGTGTTGACGCGCTGGCAGCTTAAAGTCCTATTTTCTGCCTTATATTTTCTGCGTATTTCATTTATCTTTTCAGATTACGCCTTTCAGAACATGGGAAACAACAGAATCTTAGTGGCTAACCATCAGGTAGCACCCTTAAAATTTGTTCGTTCATAGTCTGACATAAAGCCTTCGAGCTAGGAAGGTTAGCGTTCATAGGTTTTTTGAAACACACTGTTTTCGAGAAAATATAGTGTTCTTTACACTTATCCCTATTTTTTTCAGGTACTTGCATCAATATTTCACCCATTCTTACTTTCTGATGGTAATTTGATGGTAATCCAATTTGTGTGATAGCTGCTTGTTATTTTATTGTTCTTCCACACTATGACACCGACGTCAACGCGATGTGCTCTTTCCTAATTCGTTTTGAGCACCTGTGCGGCCCTGTTGTGAAGGTCTACCACCACGCTGAAACCCACGTTGAAATCCCGGTCGGAGATGTGCCTAGTTTCATTTTATTGTTTTATGAATTAAGATACGTCATCATCGTCAACGGTTACAACGACGTCACTAAACGCCAGGGCGATAATAAAAGAGGTTCACTCTAGAGCTTCCAAAACCCGAGGCCGCATTTTCTTTATACGTATTACTTTTCTCTCAAACACACAAATAAAGGTGAAAGGATAATTTAAATCATCCAGAGTAAGTTTCTTAGGTTGCTGGCCAACCATTCTATAAAAGGAGCTGCTTTTTTTTTCCAAAAGGTGATGTTTGTTTTAGCGGGATAATGGATCATCATAAATTATGGGGTGTACCCTAGAGCTGTTGGTGACTGTTATCAGCGTTGTATCACCTGCCAGGCGCTTCTGAGAGCATCAAGAAAGGGATGAATCATCCGAGTACTTATGGTTTGTCGGTTCAATACCTTGCGTTGTTGGTGGCACTCTCACTTCGGGTGCCGTATGAGGTTGAATCACTTGGCACGGTCCCCTCTTGAACTAATATATAAAAATACTGCTTTCTCAGATATTATTACACATAGCAGGAGGAGTGAATACAAATGTTGAACACAGAAAAAAAACACAATTCTACAAAGCACATAATTACGTAACTCTTTTTTTCAATAATGAGAACAGAGTTGGCGCATAGGCCCGTCAAACGTATTTTACTAAGTCATGGTCCGTAGAAAAAAGGATAACTTGAAACAATCAAGACCAGCTAGCTCCTAAGGGCGTAATAGTTAAGGGATCGAATGATTGGGTATGGCTTGCAGATAGTGCAACGAAAGAAATGGGTGCTACAACATTCAAGCTGGTGTGAACGTAAGAAGCGTGGGCACTAGGAGAATTCGGTAAGACGTAACTGATTATACGAACAGTACAACCTAATAGTAGTTACAGCGGCACTACGAGAGGAAGAAATATAACAGGAAAGAGCTCTTTTGCGTCCTTATTTCTTTATTCCGTTGGTACGATGTAACTACTGCAAGGTTGCTCTCTTGGTATATTCAGCGGCACGAACGGTTTTAAGCATGAGGATGACCCGATCCAAAGTACGCCGATGTTCGAGAAACTGCAGCGATAAAAAGTGCGGATGCAAAGTTGGTGAGAGTGGACCATCATAGCGGCAAAATGCAAACCTTATAGCTCTAATTTAGAAAGATTCTAATATTATTCTGTCATGTCCGCGGTGAGGTGACCAACGGCGCATATTCGAGTATGTGGCTGACCACGGTTTTGTACGCCGTCCGTTGCTTAACGTGCTTACTTAATAGCATCTGGACATGGGTTGGAGATAACAAAACTTTTAAAGCTTTGTGACATATTGTTTCAACCTTTGCGTGCCATTGAAAATCAGTTGTGAGAGTGACACCAAGGCTTATTTCAACTGAGTTACACGAGCTAGACTGTGGTACTCCTGGTAAATAAAGGACATATAGGGTGTTTCTTATATGAAAACGTCATTACTACAATCTTTTTCAAGTGAATAGATAATTGACAAGTTTTACTCCCATCACAAAAAACAATGAAAAATCACTACTGAGCTTCCTGATTTTGAACGTTAGAGATGGTGGTACATAAAACGCAGCTGTCTTCTTAATAGGTTAAATTGAAGATTAACCAATTATTTTTGCTACGTCATCTAAAAAAGATATAAACAAGAGTGGCCCAAGCATCAAGCCCTAAGGCACCTCTGAGAGTAGTTGCACGCCAGATGACTGCAAGCAGTTGAACGTGAGAAATTGTGAACTCAACCGGAATTATCTGCGATCCACTCAAGCAGCCTATTTCCGCCAAAGTATGAGTATTTACCCTAAAGCTTAGCTTGACAAACCAAAGGCCTTATAACAGTGAATAAATATGGCGTATGTCTGTTATCACCCGTTAAAGAACAGTAGACGTCGTGCGTAAATTCAAGCACCTGTGTGACAGTAGAATAGTCAGCCCGAAAGCGGGGCTATGGCCGGAAAACTGCTCTGTGCATTTAGGTATTAAACAACGTATTTATGAATGATATGCTCCAAAAGTTTAGAGCTGCCAAAAAGTAAAGATAAAGAACTATAATTTTCTATTGTGGTCTTGTCTCCAGACTTGAATGCATGTACGATGCTTGCCGATTTCCAAAGCTGAAAAAATTTGCAGAGCATATTGACTTTTTGAGAATAAAGGAAAATTACTAGCTCACACACCGAATAAATCTTTAGAATCATATTTATATAGCATCTTGGTCACAGCTTTTTCAAACATCGAGATTTAATGTGCGGTTATGTACTTTAGAGGAGGTTACTTTCAAGATCAGGAAGAGCAGAAAGACTGCTGCATGCAGAAAAAGAAGGATTGATGCCGCTGTCAGTAGAAAATACAGATATAAAAAGAATATTAATGTATTTGCTATACTTTCAAGATTTTAGCAGGAGGTGTTATAAACAATGAACTTGTTAAGGTATAGATGATACAATAATAATCATTCTTTAGAATCTGGCGGTATTTTTCAATTTATCGCTTAATTTAGTTTTTATTGTGGTAAAAAAATAAGAACATTTTTTTTACACCTTAAGGACGATTTTTACGTAAGCGATCTACACAACGACGGCGCTAAAATATTTTTTCATTATATCATGGATGCGTCTCCCATAATCAATAGGTGATTTTGGGACGTTAAACCCCACGCATCAATTAAATATATCATGGGTGCCTTGAGTTCTCTTCAGTATATTTTCGAGGCTCACATTTTGATAGGCAGTCACGCACAATGTCAAAAACCTAAAGGGGCCTAGCAACACTTTTTGAGCATGGTCATAAAACGCTGCCGATCGGTAGTGAAGGCTCCCGACCACACGCTAGCCAAATATTACAGCGGAACAAGCCGTCTGAAATTCACAACAAATCATCAAAGTCAGCTTACAATTGCTTCCTCTTCTCTCCATAAATCACGCAATATAACCAAAAATCACACGTAGCAAGCCCATCAAGTGGCCAGTGGCTGATTTGAACATGATGCGCTTGCTCATTACAGAGATCACCGCGGCTGGCCGCTACTTGTCCACGCGTGCGCACCTGATGACACTGAAAAAGCTGCACATTTGAAGAAAAAAAGAAAGAATGCTCAAGCTCAGGAGGCGCGCGTGACGTTATTCTGTGGCCCTGCCATGCCTCCCTGCCTAGCTTACAGCGCTTTCGTCAGGACGAGAGAAGAGAGAATGCAATTGCTGGATGCGACAAACCTTTGTAACTACACTCACACTGGACGGATTCTCAAAATTTTTGAGTCATTGAATTCGTGAGACAAAAAATAGGGGACCCTTATGCTTCGCTCTCAAGTGTTGACCGCAATAGTGAAATCTTGCCTCTAGTCCACACTTAAACCGATAAGTGCATACTCATTGATATCTTTTGTCACATACACATGCACGCACACAAACACGACAGAGTAGTCCAGCGCATGCTAATATCGCCGAATGGGCTCGTTGTCGTCGTGACACCTGTCGAACAAAATGCGTTAAAAGGGCCCTGAAGCACTTTTTTATATAACAATGAGATGAATTCACTAGAAGATATATTGCCCCACAAATTCAACGCCGCAAAAATATTAAGAATGCGTTCAGTGCGAGTGGAGTTACAAACGTTTGTCGCATGCTGCAAAGATATTATCTGCTCTCTCTTCCCGACGAAAGTGCTGGAAGCTAAGCAGGGAGGGGTGGCAGGGCAAAGAAACTGCCGTGCCTCGCGACCTTGAGCACATTTTTTTTCTTTGAACGTGTGAATTTTTCAGAGATTTTGCGTGCGCACGCGTGAAGAAGTAGCAGCATCCCACGACTATCTCGGTAACTCGATTTTTCGGTCACAGATGCAGAAACAATTTTTCGCTCACAACCAATGAGCCGACGCCGGCGGCGGATTTCTTGCGACACGAGGTCTTTAAAGCTATCGCGTTAAAAGCTATTCCAGTGAATTCAATCCATGGTTGTTTGAAAAAGTGTTTCTGGGTTCCTTTAATATTGCAATACTCGCTGCATCATTCAATTTCATCAAAAGATGAGTCTAAAGTTCAATACAGAAGTGCCATCAGGGTCACAAACATTCGAAGCAGTTTCGAACTGAGGTCTTTGAGGTAGAAACACTAAGTTCAAGGCGACTTCAACAGCTTTATGGTCAGATAACTCTGTGATAACTTTACATTTTACACCATGCGGGAAACATTGCTGCTTAAAAAATAAAACGTCTACTACAGCATACTCACAGGTTACAGTATATACAGGTTCAATTATTCCAAAGAAAGAGTTATGCCAGTCAGGAAAGTGCAAAGCACCCTGTCGCGCCCAGTTGGGGTAAGTTCCAGTTAAAGCACGGGGGAATAAAATCTACAGCTAACAGTAAGTTAAAATAAAGAAAACTCAAGATTTGATTTAATGAAAACTGCCCTACTCCCTTCACAGGAAACATGCCTGTCTTTGCGAAGAAGTGCATAACCAGCAGGCAAAATTTCGCTGTCATTAATAGTGTCACTTAGCAAAGTCTGAGTAAGGCCAATAATTGATCAGTTGTGTCATTGAACTGAACAGTTCAGAGATGCCATTTTGTTTAGTATACCCCTCACATTTACATTGAGGACAATTGTGTTATGATCACAACCCCAGTCAGCCTTCGAGAAAACAGAATAGGGTAAAGCTGAATGCATACCAATGGCTTGCGCAGAAGCCGATTTCTTAGAAGCTGACTCCGTTGAAAGTAAAAGTGTACGAACTTTCATAATGACATTTTTGTCATTGTCCCGCACGTAACGAAGGCCTTAAATTGCGAGTGCGTCGTGTTTAAGATTAACTTTTCTAGCATTCTTGCGCATGTCTTGCTATTTCTGCCACAGCGCTTTGCATGAGAGTCTAACACGAGCAGAGTAGTCGTCCTTGATATAAATTTTAGCTGTTTTCATTTTTTTTTGATGTTGTTCAAGATGGAAATGTTGTTCAAGGTAGCAGGCGAGTACCTTATAGCCACCAGACCACTGCAGCGGGGCGCGGTGTATAGCTTGCAAAATCATGAGTGGGAAAATGAGGGCAGCCAGTGGTAACGGCAATCTACAAGATGAAACAGATGTACTTGGAACATGTGTTCGCGATGCCCCCAGCAGACCCAATTTTATGCGAGATACGGCGACTACTTATCAGATCCACTTACAGGACACTGTATACATAAGCTTGAATGACACAACCACAGCCGCGTCCACTAAAAGCGCAAATAAGCGAATTTCTAGCTCTTGCAAAATGTGGCTTGCAGTCCTAGGATGCTCATGGCAGGAGTCATTATTTATGCATTGTAGTAGTTACTTTATTATCATGTGCTGTTGGGGGCACTCCTCCTTCCGAGGCACACAACGTAAAATCACTCGGCGAGGCAATGACGTTGGTGACAAGAGGTACCATAATTCCTGCGCTGATTCACAAGCACCTAGGGTGCTCTTGGTGGAACCCTCGGATGGTCATAGTAGGAGAGTATTTATAGCTTGTCGATGCACTTTAGTATCTTGCCTTGGTAATGACACTCGTCCTTTCGCAGGCACACGACGTTGAATCACCTAACAGGGCAATGATATCTGTGACGTCACGTGCGACGATTTCTGTCTAGATTCACCAGTGCCGGCTAATGTCTAGAAACTTTAACTGCACAAATGGAGGCACGGTAAACTAAAAGAGAAATAGAATTTGAAGAAAGGCAGGGAGATTAACCGAAAACAAGTGTCTGGATTGGTACCCTGCACTGGGGAAGCGGCAGTAGGAGAAAGAAAAGTAAGAAAAGGAATTGAGAGAAAAGGGGTGGGACGAAAGCGAAAACACACAAACACACTAAAACGTCACAAATGTTCAACGAGGTGGGTCAATGAAAAACTTCAGGAGAGCCGTCGTCGCTTTTTGGCGTGAAGCTCGATCCTTCCGGTATTCCAAAATTAATTTTTCGGAAAGCGGCTGGTCGTCGAGGCGCCCAAACACTCCTGACATGAACTGTCTCTGAAAGTTGTGCTGAGGGCACTGACACAAAGTAAAATAGATGGTTTTGGCAGTGCCGCAATGATTACACGCAGCACTGTCTGCCCATTCGAGTCAGCAAGCAAAAGGGTTCGTGTAAGACAGCCCAAGCCTCATACGGCAGAGAACGGTTGCCTCCGATCTGGATAACACAGGTGGAATGGAAAGTCGTTGGTATGGGTCTGTAGAAGATGGGTATGTAGAAGTCTGGGCGTGTTCTACAGATCTGGTGACGTCGTGAGTGAACATATTTGTGATGTTATGTTTGGGTTCAGGATTCGCTCCAAAAAGAATGATGCAGCACGCAAGTTGACAAACACACGTAGGACATCTTTACACACACGACAGGACTCAACGAAAAGTAAAAGTTACATTTGGCATAAGGGGTGCTACGCGAAATAGTCAAGCAGTAGCGTACAGTCTTTTTTAGGAGCCGATGAGGTCGCCGAGTCGAAGACGTCGTGCGTAGACCGTCTGTCCGATGCCGTAGCTCGGTTCTTGGTCTGGCCGCGTGAAGTCCTGGAGGTCCACTCCGCGGCAGTTGATGCCGGGACGCTGCGCCCAAGGGACCCGCTCCGCGGTGGACGTCCTCGGCCTGTGCGTGCTCGTGGGCCGAACCCTGAGTGTGCCCGTCTGCATACAGCGTCAAGGCCTTGGCCCGCCTCGTGCACGTTCCCTGGCCCGATTTCCTCGCAGCGGAACAGGCGGGAGCGCTCTACGTCGAGGCAGCAGGAGGTAGGGCTCCGGGTTCTCCCATGGACCGGACGCCCAGCGAAGGATAGCCCAGCCTTCGAATTCCGACCCTCGCGCACGGCCCACGCACTGGTCACGCTGTCTCGAGGCACGCCGCGCACACGATCATCGTCCTCTTCGCCACCGCACGGCACATACGCGATTTGTCCCCGCACGGCGCACACATTCAAAAGGTTCGACACACAAGTCGCCACCGCGCGGCGTACTGTTTTGTTTTTGCACATTTCAACCCGCGCGCACCATATATTATGACAATATTAATACTTGCTGCTGCGACACTTCTTTAAGTGGAATTGGATCCATCATACCATTTTCATGAGGATTCCTTGCTGCATCGTCGGAGGTCTCAATATCGATGATTCCACAGTGGCATCGCATCCCGACTGCAGTGGCTGCATTTCTGATGGATGCGGAAGTGTTGTAGGCCCGTGTGCTTAGGTTTAGGTGCACGTTAAAGAACCCCAGGGGGTCGAAATTTCTGGAGCCCTCCACAACAAAATCTATCGTAATCATAAGGCAGTTTTTGAACGTTGAACATCGCATATAAATCAAACCATCCTATGCATTCTATATGTTCACTTCGATAAACTTACTGTTTATTGAAGCGTGTGTCATTGATGGAAGTAACTTTTGAGTTACATGATGATCACGTTCCCCACCGCAGCACCAATAAAGAGGGGTGTTCGATTGTGGCCTCAGAGCAGCCGCTTGCGGACGGCTTTCGTTGCACTACCCAGTTAAAGCGGAAGCAGAGATGAAAGCACTGGTGGTGTTGGAGCCCCGTAGTTCCGCCTCGGCCAATTCGAAGGTATACTTGTGGTCTCTCGGTTCAGTATACGTAGTATCTGGCGCTGTTGGTGACGCTATTCCTTTCTGGGAGCAAGATTTAGGCTCACATGGCAGGGAAATCCTGTTGGCGCCAGGTTCCGCAACTATTGCACAGGTTCACCGGCACCGGGCTGTATCTGAAAGGTTGAGTGGCACGATTGGAGGCACGGTCAAGTTAATGTGTAACAATTATTAGCACTTGCAAGCGGCAGCTTTAACTCCGAGGATGGTGATGACAGCCCTGTGTATACTCGTATGTCTTGTCGGTGCATTATCCTATGCTGTTCTTGGCACTCGTTTTTGTGGTGGCGCTGGACGTTCAATCTCGAGATAGGGCAAGCACATCAGGATCGCCAAGTATGATGACTACTGCGCAGATTTAATGGCTATGAATTGTAGGTAGAAACTTCAAATACGTAACATGAAGCACATTGTAATCAAAAGTGGAAGAACTGAAATACAGCCCCTGAAGTTTGCTTTGCTTTTGTCAAGAACTAAGGTAGGAAAAGTGGCGGCGCGCGTTGTGGAACTTTTTTTCTGTACCGTGTTTGTTTTAGGAGTGGGAAAAGGTGCCAACCTTGGTCAGAATTTCTAATATCACGACTGGTGACCAAGCTGCAAGCCCTACAAAATACGGATGCGACAATATTCGCATAAAGGAGTTCCGTATCAGCCAACTGCTTCGCAAGCAGAGTGGTCTGAAACCAAATATATCTTGGGTTGGAGCTTTTCTCGGCAAGAAATTTTGAGCTCATTCTGACTCATTCTTTCTCGAAACAGTGAGCTAGTGTTTCTAGAAACAGGGTTTGTTGAAACTGATTTTTTGAAAACAGTTTTTTTTTAACAGCCAATATGTTTCCATCGTTGCAATCACTTGGACTAACACTTTCATGAACTTTCAGAAGAATATTTTTATAAGATGTCTTGATGAGTCGAGTGAAGGCTGAGGCTGCTGACCTTAGACAGAAGTGAAACAAAATAGTCCAGATTTAGGAAGGACATGTAGCGCTTGAACCAGGGCACTGCGCGGGCTTGGGTCAACCCAAAAACTCGGGCCGGCGTACGAGGTGCCATGCTTGGGTCGGGCCGGGCTTAAACTTTGCCCAGTCTCACACTGAAGCCTTAGCGCACACACACTAGAACAAATACGATAGAGGCACAGGCACCAGCGCACACTATCAACTGATTTTGTTCAATAAGGAGACATAATATATACATTTAAGAGCACCTCGTGAGCACTGCGCATGAGCGAAAACAGCATTGTACAAACAAAAAGCATATAAAACCTGCACATTCTTTAGCAGATGCATTGTAATATCACATCTTATTCAGCAGATCAATTTCTTTTTCATTCAATGATCCGGAAAGATGCCCAACACCGCCAGAAAACAAGAAAAATTGTAGAGGCGTGGCATTTTTATGCTTCTGAAAGCATGTGCGTTAGTCATCTTTCCGTATCATTGAATGGAAAGGAAATTGAACTGCTGAATAGCATGTGATAATACAATGCATCAGTCAAAGAATGTACCGGTCTAATATATTTTTTCTTTGTACATGGCCATTTTTGCTCACGCGCAGTGATAATGAGGTGCTGTAAATTGTATATATTACGTTTCCTTATGGAATAATAATCAGTTGATAGTCTGCGCTGGTCCCTGTTTTCTTCATCATATTTGTCCTCGTTTGTGCGTGCTAAAGCTTCAATATGCTACAAAATCAGCTAGTCCGTCTTTCCGTTTTATTTGCACAGTCCTTCAAGGGGCATTAAATTTATACTGACTTAGGTTAGACAGAACAATTGTTCTCTAGGAACTCGAATGTCAATCATTTCACCGCCATACGTTTATTGATACTAGAGAAAATCAAAGCGAATGCCCTGTTTCAGAATTTCCTGCCATTATCTCCGCGCCTATTGTTACGAATTTCTAAGTGTATTCGCCGTGATTAGAGAGCACTGGCTTTTGAAAATATTTTGAAACTTAGTAAGGAAAGTGCGCGTATTACTCGGAAGTTAATCCACTTGGTTCTCGCTGTTTTAAGTCTGCGTAGGCTCCAGTACACGCCGTCAGAATCGGTACGAATTCTAGCGCGTGATATTTTAGGTGGCGTCACCACCAGCATATTTTTAGCAATTCTGTGCCTATCAAGAGTGCTGTCACAGCGAGCAGGAGCATTTCGGAATTGAAAGAAAATAATTTACTCATTATATGAAAATTATTTTTTGTGGCCTTAAGTCTGTTCTAAATAGGCTAAGCATGTATGTATATTTCACAATCAATTCTGAAAAAAATGCTTCTTTTATGCGGGAAAGGTACTTAGAGCTTATGATGAACAAGTACTGAATTTTTTTTCGCATCAGTAAAAAGAGTGTACTTGATTGATTTGAAATAGACGAGCATATAGCAAACAGGCCAAACGCTTACTTAGTTAACATTTAGCTATTTTTGTCTTCTTTAGCATCGTTTATTATTTTTATGATACAACAGTAATTAAAGTAGAGCAGTAAGTTTATGACTTGTCATCGCAACAGCTCCAAAGTTGGCTGCACTAAAAAAAAAGGATGGCACGTAGCCTCGCCATACAGCATCCCCATTACCACATTTGCAGTCCGTGGCTTTACACAGCTACCCGAGGCTACGCCAGGCGATATCGACATGCAACGCCTTCTTTGTGCTGCCACATTGTTAGCCACGCAACTCTCGTTTTGTTTCTCTACAGTAGGGGCTTCAAGCTTATTTATGCTAGTGATCGGCATTTACAAAAACTTAATCCCGCTAGGGTGAGGGTAATTGGTATGAGGAATGGGAGGGGGGAATGTTTGCACACAATGTAAGCCTAATTTGTCTTTTGAAAGACCGGCTCTATATATCATATATCAGTAATTTCTTAATGGTATTTGGTGATGACATTCAACAGCACAACTATGCTTATTTACAGAGCGACTATAATCTTGACAATCATTCTGAATTATAGACTTTACTTTCGCGGTTATGTATCATTAGATGGTGGATGCATGTGGTGGACACCGAGAAGATGCTTTATACCTGTCATGCCTATGTTTCTTGAGAACACACTTGTCAAGAAAATGAAAATTGGAACAATTGTGTTATATAGAGCACTCGTTTCTGCGGTAACAGTGGTGAGATATGCAGGTATAACATGGGTCCTTCAAATAAGGCAACGGATAAAGCATTACCGGTCACTGAACGTCTTGCCTAAAAAAGACTATGAAGATTTCCGCGCGCTATGTGATGTTCCTTAAGGAAACAGGGTAAGCCCTATATCGGCCACAAACTCTGGGCGAAGATTATGTACCTTTTTTCTTCATGACCATAAAAACCAGCATAGTTATTTTTATTTCATTGAAATCATTTGTCATTTCTATTTTAACTCAAGCAGATTTACCTCAAAAAATTATAATGGTAATTTTGTAATTTTTTTTACTTCAGGCACGTAATTATCACTCGATAACAGCCTATATATGTTGTGTTTTAAGAAAGCGCTTCCTCGCACAACACAAATTCTGATTCACTGTTTTTCTTATATTTTACGGATATACTGGCTGACAACTTTGATTCTTGATACTGTGGTTATTTTAAAAAAAGAAACGCAGGTACAAAAAGTTCGTTTTGAGATAACCGCATATAAAGTTGAAAATCTCGATTATATGAAAACTTCAACGAGGTAACAGCAAATAGTTGAACCCGTTTAATAGGCACCAACTAGATACTCAACGCCAATATAAGTTTTTACTTTTGTGTAGAAACTTCTTTCCTGGCGAGCCTCATTTGTCACCTGCTACTCTGCCGTTCCAGTACAGTACTGACGATGCAGTTAAAGGTTGTGTAGACCCCGCACTCTGCAGTTTCTGCTGAAATTCCAAATTAGTGTAGCAGATTCATATTGGTTATATTGTCATCAATAAAGTGAACTCAGTGTCAAGAGTGCATATATACAGTGTTTGGTGCCTGAAAACAGCATATTTCTGGAACGCGCTCCCACGCGACAATCCAACGACTCGTTGTAGCTCTGAGTTTTCACATGGAGGCATTTAGCCTATAGTTCTGCATGAGCTGGTTCAAGATAATTTGGCTTAACATTCTAAATTAACGATGCTGGAAGGTGTTGTTTATGAACGAACGGTGCACTATTTGTTCACAAACTTTGCTTTGTTGAATTTAAAGCTAGTTTCGGCATCCTTCGACCAAACGCCGAAACATTGAGCGGTATCATTTGATGCCATGTGAACATATGTGAACCGAACAGCATTTAGCATGTCTTCTAGGCTGGCTCCATTTTTAATTTGGCCAACGATAACAGTTTTGTTGCTTCCCAATGATTATTCCACCACGACGTCCCTGACCAAATTTAACTTTTTTCGAAAAAAGCTTGATGCCTTTCATTTCTTTTGTTTTCACGGTTCTGGGTCAACTTTTTTCTGAATGAAATGCAAATTCTTTTAGGCTTGAAAACTGTAACTTTACAATAATTTTATGATGCTTGAACTGCAAGGAATTCTTCGCTACGTAAGTATGGGGCTATGACATGCCACAGCGCAAGTTTTGAAATATGTCATTTTTAGAGAAACGAAATCGTACTAAGACAAGAAGAAAAGAATGATTCTGGTTTATAAAAGGCTGCAGATTTTAAGTAACAGAAAAAATACAATTCTTTTATTATTTTTATTTACCCTGTCTTCTTAACTCGAGCAATGCACATCCAAAGAGTAAGCGTCTAATAGCTTATTCGCACTTTTGTTGTTAACCTAGAACGAATGCCGAAAATAGATGCAGATCTCTTTTTTTTTATCTGGAGTCATTCGTATGCTCGCGTAGCCCAATGACCACCTTGTAGCAGTACAAAATTGATAAGAAGGCGTAGACAAACATAATACCAAAAATATGGAACGTTGCAAAACATAACATACACTGCTGAATCCTCCAAAGAAATGCCCTCAAAGGAAAATATTTAGATAACAATGAAGAGTGGCAGAAGATTCGGGAACGAGAGATATGAAAGGATGAGATGCACAGCTAAGGCGATATCGCACAAGTCCGCATAGATCCTAAATTTGCTCCAACAAAAAAAAAAACAAGTCGTAACGCCTTCGCAATTCTTAAGGCATATCTAAACCACAGCTTTGTGGCTAGTGCAAGCAGTGAAAACATAAGCGTAGTAGACAACGCAACAGCGTACGGCGTACTTAAAGGCAATTTCTTTTGATAATTTGAGTTGTTTGCACAATTTATTGTGAAAAAACAAGATTTATGAGGTGCCACGAAACCTGCTACAGTATATGCTATAGTAGTAGTGTCATATATTCAAGTAATGCTATGACATGATGTTTTTTGTCTTTCTTTCAGGTGGTTGCATTTGCTTATAAAGTGCACGTGCTGTGCATAGCTCTTCATATTTGTTGTCTAGTTTACTGTCGGCAAAACAACGTAAATAATTTGTCTTTCTTTTTATATTCCCCTTAGTCTGGGGATTTCTCACTATCCGAAATACATGTGCTACATATCCGGAAGCGTGCCCGGTTGGCTTTGTGTTTAAAGCATGCTTTAAATATGTATTCACCGCAATGTAAACAAAGAAAAGAAAGAGGTTGGCTCCTTGTGTGCTGTATTGCTATTGCGCTCCATGGTTAAGCTGCACCTTTTTCTGCAAATTGCTTTTCCTGCAACAATATTTCCTGCCAAACGCTCTTCATAATCCTCATGGTTGTTTCGCACCGCCTACAGGTGGCTTCTTAGCCGCAATATTTGTGAAGAAGGCTCCCACTCTCGATACAGCAGTGCCAATGTATTTGGATTTTTTTTTGTGGTTGGTTGCCCTCGTCTTTTTATTTATTGGTTCTTGCCAACCAGATGGGTACTTATTATTTCATTGTCTCCCCATACTATTTGCAGAAAAACCCCCTGAAAGTACGGTGGGAAAACGTTCCTTTTTGTCTCATTACAATCACCAATGACTACTCTGGCATTGAAACTACATATATGATGTTGCATAGATGGTTGATAATTTAGATTTTTTTCAAAAAGAATATTACCGGTATGAAGAATTGCTCACATAACTAGGAGTGTTCCGCAAGCGCACGCCATTGTACTTCCACAGCATTGTACTGACGTTTGATTTATAGTTGTGTTTGATTTACTGAATTCTGATTTCTTCTCAAGAAGGCTCAAATTCTGCATCGGGCCACATTAACGCATTTTTATTCTCTTGTGGTATGTGTCGTCCTGTTTTTATTTATAATCATTCCAGACCAGGCGGGTGTCCATCAAATCCTTGATTGCATTCCCATAGTACATGCAGAAAAGTAGGTACAGTGTAGCACTGCATAACAAACATTCCTAGCATCCGGTTTATAACATCCTCTCTCACTGCGAGCCTCTTTTTACAAGAAATTTTTGCATGTTGAAGTCAAATTGTTGGCGAAATACGCACGACTCGTTGTCGTGCATATATAGACATCTCGTTGCCGATATCTCGCTCGGGTCCACCTTCATTGACTGCAGCCTATGTCGAGCATGCTCTGCAGTCGGGCCGAACCAGGAAACGTAAACTTTTTCCTTCGGTACGACAGGGACAGAGCCTCGCTGCGAGTCACTAGACCGAGATTGAATGGTAAAATTTAAACAAGGGCAGGGCTTAAAATCCCATCCAGTGCAGCGTTCTATTTTGGGTTATATGATGTTCTTTATTGGGCCATACAATGTTCTATACTGGGCCATATAAAAGCGAGGTTGACCGTCATATAGATGGCGTATACGTGATGCTTTGCTGAGCGTGAAAAGGAGAGCAAGTATAGTCGTGAAAACCAGTAGAAATATATATTATTATATCATGCAAAATGTAATTTTATATTCTCCTATGAATTGAATCTCGTCATCTTCTGCTGGATGCCAAAATAATATTTTAAATATGGAAATGATAAAGAAACGATTAAGCTCACCGTTTTTGAAGGAGTGTGTGCCTGTAATAAGGCAATCTTCACTAGCATGGACTACTTCAAGGTTGCCCGGCACCTTTTGTGGTGATCCTGGTCCTGTTTAAATAAAGTAGTTCTTCATTCAGACGATGCTTTAAAAAGCACGTCCATTGTTGCAGGTGAATGAAGTAATAATGCAACCACTGATTACTTTCTTGACAGAGGTCACTGAACCAATCGGTACTTCTAGCTACACGCTTCTTTGTCCGGGACACACCCACTACCCCCTTTATGGAGGCGGTAATGTTGTAGGCCCGTGTGCTCAGATTTGGGTGCACGTTAAAGAACCCCAGGTGGTCGAAATTTCCGGAGCCCTACACTACGGCGTCCCTCATAATCATATAGTGGTTTTGGGACGTTAAACCCCACATATCAATCAATCAATCAATCACCCACTACCCCCTTTATTTAGAATACCTAGTCAGTTTAGTTTTCTCATTTTCTCATTCATCATCACAACCTCAGTCAATAGCCGGACTGCACACATTTCAAAGAAAAGACGTCCCCATTGTTCAATCATATCTGAAGAAGGGCAGTGATATCTCGATGCGGGGCACTATCTTAGCGTCGTGGAAGACATGTTGTTTGAAAAATCGTCAATCATGCGCAAATGCACGCCAGAGACGTTAATAAACGCGCAGGGAAGATACGTGAAAATCAAGGTATTTCCGGCTGCTGCATTTCCGATGAAGGCGGAAATGTTGTAGGCCCGTGTGCTCAGAATTGAGTGGACGTTAAAGAACCACAGGTGGTCGAAATTTCCGGAGCCCTTCACTACGGCGTCTCTAATAATCATATGGTGGTTTTGGGACGTTAAACCTGACATATATATCAATCAATGAGTCAAGGTATTTTCTTTCATTTCCAAATGTTTCTGTTGGGGGGGGGGAGGGGATAGTTCATGCTATGTTTTCAGAACGATGAAAGCGGTACACCTCTGAGAAGCAGTATAACTGCCCTGCTGATTGTGCGCGAAGGACCTGAACATAACTTTAACTCATATTGCGACAATAGAAACACTTTTATAATAGAAAACAAGAAAGACGCTCCTAATTATAACACTAACTGCCCGCCAAAATAACGAACAAGTTTCAATACAGTGTACATGTAGCAAGGTTTTCTAACAATTTATATTTAAGCATCACTCTTTTTTTTCTTAGAGGAGAACATTTACCTTCTAGCAGTCTCCAAGGCTTTTGGCACAGCGTTTCTCCATGACGCAAACTCTTGCCACTCTAAATGATCTAATAGCAGTGCTTGTGAATGGTTGACATTATTTTCTTGATTTTGGAAAAGCTTTCGAACTTGTGACACGTGGACACTTAGGTTTAAAAATCCGATGTGTTTTTGACAACCCTCACATATCGAAATGGCCTGGCTTATATCTTACGCGGCGTAACTAGTGCGCTCTCGTAGGCAACTCCTGCTCGGATTTTGCACCTGTTCTTTAAGGCATTCCGCAAGGTTCCGTGCTTTGCTCATTATATTTGTTTATTTATAATAATAGTATCTCACCAATACCTTGCCTTTTCTTTGCAGACAAGTGCGTTTCCTACATGCAAATTCAGTACAAGAAAGAGTAATAGTTAACAAGTTTTTAAGAGCGTTTAACTGCTGGTGCTCGACCTGACAGATCCGCTCATACATATCCAAGTGCGTTTAGATGATAGTTACAGGCAAGATGAATCTACTAGTCCACATAACATCAATATATTTTCTTTAGCTTTGGCAGACCAGTGTAAGTATTTGGGATTCTTTGTCACTTTTACGATAAACTGGAGTAGCCACACGCAATAAATATTTTTCAAGGCTTGGAGAAAACTACAGTTGCAGAGAAATTGTATGACGTCTTGCACTCAAAAAGTAACCTTGTAGCCTACAGGACGCCCCGCCGCGGTGGTCTACTGGCTAAGGTACTCGAGTGCTGACCCGCAGGGCGCGGGTTCGAATCCCGGCTGCAGCGGCTGCAATTCCGATGGAGGCGGAAATGTTGTAGGCCCGTGTGCTCAGATTTGGGTGCACGTTAAAGAACCCCAGGTGGTCTAAATTTCCGGAGCCCTCCACTACGGCGTCTCTCATAATCATATAGTGATTTTGGGACGTTAAACCCCACATATCTATCTATCTACAGGAAGTAGCTAAAGTGTTGTAAGAATTTATGAACGTAGTTTGGAACCCTCACAAAAGTGTGAGATTCATTGCACTAAGTGGGTTAAAAAAATGAAAAGTTTATCTTCACCTACGGCACACATGTGTTCATTACCAAAAGTTGGCACTTTAGCAAACTTAGAAGTCTCGCTCAGAAACTTCGTCCCCAAGAAAAGCTTTACCATATCGTAAACAAAAGCAATAAAATGCACTTCACTGCTTACGTGCAGTGCAAGAGCGTAAGGCCTACAAAAAAAGTGCTTTAAGATGATTGAAGACAACGATATAACACAACATTTATTAATTTTTGTTATTTTTTTGCAGAGCGGAACAAGCTTTCAAGTTACATAGTCGATAAACCGTCAGTTTATGCTTCACAAAGCGGTGAAGGATTCTCTGTGATATACGACGCAGACCATTTAATTTTTTTTCTGCTTTTTACAACTAGCAGTTCATGCGGGTAATGATTTTTTTGTGGTATGCTTCCGTTGACGGGCACTGTTATTCTATTTACATCCTTTCATTTTGTTTTGTTCACTCTTTCGCTCAAGTTATGAACTGTTGCTCAGTATGTTGTATACATTTTCAGATCAGTTACTAGCTGTACGCAGTGTGATAATCAGGGTGCGCAGAGGAAGTGCCTAAAGCTGGCCGCGCAACGTTTTTATAGAAGTACCTATCATTCTCAAAGGCGCCTTGTCATCATTGGCGTGTTACTTTTAAAGCAATTAGTAGCAACGTTATTTCCTGTTGATGGCACGTTTCTGTACTGGTAATTGCCATCTGAACAGAAAAAAATCTATAAAGCAGATAACTGTAGTCGTCGCTTCATTTCTAGTTAGGTTATAAGGATTAAAAATGTTTCTGGAGGGTAGGGGAAAACCATGCAATGTAGGAGCGGTGTGCTTCAAAGCAGTGGCTGCGATTTTTCTTTGCAGACGGTGATTACCAACAGGGACACGCGCCACCACCAGTAGATGACCCCCTTAAAACCAACACCAAAGATGGCAAGGTGCCTTTGACAAAAACAGGTCCTCCTATCAAAACGTTTTCCAGCCTGCCTGAGGCATTTCCAGTGTTCACCCTAATTATCTCACAACGTGTTTCTGTTTGTCGGCTCCCATCTTGACTTAAGATTACCTGCCATACGTGCTATTGCTCGTCTGTGACCCATCTCAAGGTATTATAGCATATGCTATTGGTCTTGTTTTTCATGCTCGCGTGCTCAGTTGACCTTCGGAAGCTTTTGTTTTTATCGTTGGAAATCGCTGCTTTTATTCCCTTGTCAATCATTTTTGCCTTTGTTGAATGTTGTAATGTGATGTTGAGAGACATGGCTGGAGTTGTTTTGTAAGAATTTAGAATTCCATATGTTGCCAGCGGCTACATCTGCCGGAAACATAGAACATGCTAAATACTAATGTACGCACTTCTTCCATGGCTCCCAAAAGGCAGCTGGTATGCTTTCATAAATATAAAAATCAAAATTCTCAAAATATTTCGCCTTACCACTAACGAAATATGGAAGGTATGTGTGATTCTTTTTTTCCAGCCAGAAGGAGAGTAAAAGTTTTCTGTAAAGAAAGCACCAAAAGTGACATTTAAAGTCAATTCAATAATTAATGCGAAGACAATACCATGTACCAAACGGTTTTTTTTTTCGAAACGCTCCTATAGTGCGACATGTTTCACGTGAAAGAAGTGCAGAATACACGACTGTGGACATAAGGCCCTAGCTATTTTTCAAAGCATAGATGTGGTGCACACGTAGACTGGTGTTCCCAATCGTGAACGAAAGATGCCGTTGTGAAGCTTACGATATAGAATACTTGGGCGAGGGGGACGGTATATATGGTGGTTAAATGAAGAGTAGTGTTGCCATGTCGTGAATGAAAACTGTGGTTATCAAGCTGATAAACAAAGCGAAGTGAACAATCTGAATTATAAATTGCTTTTTGTAGAATTGATGTGAGCAGTCTATCTTTAACTAAAACAAAAAAAAGTAAAGCTGCAGTAGAAAAACAGCATATTGTAAATTATTTTATAGATGCCGTAACTAAAAAGGAACTCATTTCTGTCATGACGACAATGCACCAAACTAAAATTTGCAATCGTTCTTAGTGTCAGCATAATTAGTGCGTGCTTCCTGACGAACATAAATCAGTTGTTAACGGGGCGTACACTGTATAACAAAGTAATTGTTTAGCGTACTTATTTCTTGGTACACAACAACATCCTATCTTTCACTAATTTATGATCAGGATTGTCAATAACTAAGACAATTCTTTGGACATAGATTTAATAACGCAAGGACTAACGTGACTACAGAGCGCCAAGGCTAAACTTGCTCACAAAGACTAATAATTACTAATAATTTACGTATATATGATGCACTATACTTAGTACAGAGCCAAATCGCGGGCATACTACCACCAGTGAATGTAGTTCCACAACAGCGCCCGCATTTTTACCACGCAATATAAAAAAGTTGATGATTTATATGTGAGGTTTAATGTCATAAAACCACCATATGGTTATGAGAGACGCCGTAGTTGAGGGCTGCGGAAATTTTGACCACCTGGGTTTCTTTAACGAGCACCCAAGTCTGAGCACACTGGCCTACAACATTTCCGCCTCCATCGGAAATGCAGCCGCCGCAGCCGGGATTCGATCCCGTGACCTGCGGGTCAGCAGCCGAGTACCTTAGCCACTAGACGACCGCAGCGGGGCAATATAAAAAAAATTCCTCTTTTACTAAATGCGAAGCATTTCTTAGAGAACTTCAGCGACATTGAGCGTATCTATCTATCTATCTATCTATCTATCTATCTATCTATCTATCTATCTATCTATCTATCTATCTATCTATCTATCTATCTATCTGTCTATCTATCTATCTAGCCACCTGCAGTTTTAGCTCCCCTGGCTGTTTCGATAATGGTATAAGTACAAAACCTGGTATGGCGTAACATGACTCAATGAATAACATATTTGACTAGTCAAAACATGAAAATCATGACATGGATGTCATGAATGTCGTGAATTATAATTTATGGTTTGGTAGTTTTTGCGGTAGTTTCGTTCACATGGCATGTTGCAAAATTAGTATAGTATGACATGATTGCATGGCGAACACAAGCCACAGATCCTAACATGAAATTTTTGAAATGCGTGTCATGTAACAACATGACTACATTCCACGCTCACGATGCGCTCGCGGCCGTTTCACTAGTGTCACATATACCAAATTTGGTATTACGGTACACGAATGAATGACGAAGGCATGTGGCTGGTGCAACCGTGAGAATGATGAGAGGCGTGTCATATACCAACATGACTATATGACACGCTCATGAAGTGATGGCGGCCGTTTAGCTAGCTTCACTTATACCAAATTCTGCATTACGGGATGTGAATGGATGACGAAGGTATAATACTGGTGCAAACATGATGAACATGAGATGCATGTCATGTAACACTACGTATACATCTACGCTCATGATGCCTTCGCGGCCGTTTCGCTTGCTTCACATGTACCAAACTCGGTATTATGTGATGCGAACAGACGACAAAGGTAAATAGCGCATGCAAACAAGGTAATCAAGGCATGCGTGTCATGCAACTGCATGACTACATGCCGCACTCATGATGCGCTCGCGGCCGTTTCGCTAGACTATCATATGCCAAATTGGGTATTATTTCACGCCAATTGATGACGAAGGTATCTGACTGGTGCAAAAATGATAATCATGAGATGCGTATCATGTTAGAACATGACTACATTCCACAGTCAAGGCGGCAATACAATTGGACGTGATGCGGTGCAAGTGCTCACCGGCGTTCATTTCGGCATGTCACACCGGCGTTGCCTCGCCAGGCGCTGGTCCTACCCTATACTCGCAGGTGCGTGCCACGCTGCGTTGCTTTCGCGCATGCGCGTTTCAGCGTGCATGCGCGAAAGCAACGAAAAGCAACGCGAAAGCTTTGCGCGTTCATGCAAAGTGGAGACGCAGTGTTGTCTGGATAGCATGTCGGTGCGAAATGCAGCGTGTCGCATTTCGCGCCGGTTGCCGTCGGGCCGTGCCGATGGACGCCGGTCGCGGCTGTCGCACCTGGCGTAGGACTATAGAGTGCTTAGATGCCACACGGATGATCAGACGAATGCCAACTCCAGTCTTAGGACCCATCAGGTTGATTTCACGTGTTTTGTAGTATAATTACGAAAGCATCGGACTCAGCAATGAAGTCTGCGACTCATCAGGTGAAATTACAGTCTGGAGCTGCGTACACCTCTGAGAAAGCACACCAATCTCTGCTAAAAGGAAGCACGTCTGGGTGCGAGTCAGGGGTTTCCGCAAGGGGGCCAGGCAAGGCTTGTGTCCCTCGCATCGGCTCCGTATTCTACGAAGTTTATGTTTAACCAAGACTGCTTTTTTGGTGCCAACAGTGGTCTCTCTTGAACTTCAGCAAGTTGCCGATGCTGCTGGTGAGTGCCCCCAAACCTTTTTGTTGTTTAGGAGCTTTGCAAACTTCAAGTCTTGCTGAGCGGGAGAACGCCGCCTCGTCAGCCCTAATGCCACCGGCACCGGCTTCGGGCTCGCGCTTCGACACACGTGCACAAGTTCATTCAGCAACCCAATGGAATACATGGTGAGTGGCACGGATTTACCTGCCACAGAAGTTAACCCAGAAGAATGGAGTGTAGTTCTGAATGCCCGACAACGCTCACCTCGACAGCAGTCAAAAGAAACTGAAGGAACGCAGTCAAGTAAAGCGGCGTCAGCTGCTAAAACGCCAGCACGCAAAACGGAATCACCACCCAGCGTTTCCTCAAAGCTCGACCACACAGCTGGGGCGCGTCCTCGCTTAAAACGACTGCCACGGTTACCAGTCGATGACTTCAAGATTGTCTTTCATCCGAGTGCGGGCGTAGATCTGGCCCAATACAACGATGGAGAGTTACGAATGGCTGTAGTCGCCAACAGCGGGCTGCACTCTGTAGTTGCCGATGAAGGTCTTGTCTGCACCAATCTGGCCAAGAATACTTTCAACGTGTCCACATCTTGCGCCGACCGAGTTGCCAACTATGCGAAAATTCGACAACTCACGTTAGGTGGTACAAAAATTGGGATTTCATGCGTACATAGCTACCCTGGACGGGGCACGGGCAGGCATCATCAACCGCGCTTGGAATGGTGAATCACCTCAGGACTTGCTTCAAGAATTACGTCGGGCAAATCCCCTTCTACCAATAGTCCAAGCAAGGGACATGGGGCGTACCTAACGCTCAGTGCTCATTCACTTCATGGCTGAGGAGCTTTCTCCGTCAGTCAAAATGTTTGGCATCCTCTACGCCGTTTTCAACTTTCGACCGAAGGTGGAAGCGTGCCTAAACTGCAGACAAGTCGGCCACCGACGAGATGTATCTCCTTTGCCAAATCGCCTCACTTGCTCAATCTGCGGACAGAAACACCCGGAGGACTATCCCTGCACTCCGCAGTGCGTCGACTGTGGGGACGCTCACAAGACGGGGGATAGGGCATGCAAGCAATGCTTTCAGCGTGGCTTCAGCCGTCTCTCTCGGCCACGACAAAGTCCGCAACAAGCAGGAGCAGCCCGAGTTTCAGCTCGAGAAGGAGTTTTTCTTTTCAAGCATCGACGATAGAAATTGTAGCAGCAGAAGCAAGACACCTGGACGAAACCGTAGCAGCAGAAGCAGGAGTCCAGGACGCAACCATGGCAGCAAAAGCAAAAGCCCTGGACGAAGTGCATCACAAAGCCGCGACTTCAGCACCAAAACCGAAAAGGTCAGCTTGGCAAAGCAAGCCTCCTGCTCCTGTTCTATGCTCTCTGACGCTAAAGAAAATTCTAAAACTCAGGAGACTATCCAACGTCTAATGCGAGAGAATCAAGAGTTAAAGCAAGAGTTCGCTCTGGTGCTGGAACGTTTAAGTACACTTACAGCTGCCCCACCCGCGTCTTCTCCACCCCTATTCATCTCCCCCTCTATCATAGAGCCTGATATGGCAGCCGAGTTAGGGACCGATAATATAGATTCCTCTCCGCAGCCAGCAAAAAAGAAAAAGACAGAGCAGCCCGAGTCATCGGAGAATGACTTTAAAAGCACCATTCAGAAAATTCGGAAAGAACACCGGGAACTCAAACAAAAGGTTGATTGAGCCTTCACGCAAATCGCTGAACGCTTCAATAAGATAGAGAGTATTCTAGACGTGTTAGTTGCTCGGCTCGAATGCCTCCCACAATCTCAACCCTCTCCAGCACCTTCGCAGCCGCCCTTGCCGCCCTCTCCGGCGCCCTTGCTTCATCTTCACCTTCTTCACTCTGCATAAGGCAATGGAATTGCGGTGGATGAAGAAACAAGAGAGACAACCTCTCACATTATATACAGCGGTCAACACGGGCCCCTGATGTCATATCCGTACAGGAGCCTTTAAAAGCTTGCAAACTCCTCGGCTATCAGGCTGTACATTCGCATCCTAACTCCCCATGGGCTACCACATATACACAGAGGAATATCTCGTTTATAGCGCATGATCTTTCCGACTTTTAGAGTGACTGCCTTCTTCTTGAACTTCTCACACGTCGTACAGGACAAGGCACATATTTTATTTTGAACATTTATTCTCATCCTAGCGATGGCCTCACTGTTGTTTTTGAAGCAATCCATAGGGCTATCCAAATAGCAAACTCTGCTCCCAGAGTTGTAACGGGTGACTTCAATGCCCCGCACGTAGATTGGGGTTACAGGAGAAACACTCGGAATGGCATCAGCCTTCTTCAATACATTCAGCGAAACAGGTGCACTCTAGTCACTGACTGCATGCTACAACACGAATTGGCAACAGTGTGAGCAGAGATACCACCCCTGACATTACTTTCACTAAAAATGTGCGACAAGCTAACTGGACACACAGTGCGGTAAACCTCGGCACTGATCATTACACCCTAACAATTACACTGTCCCATGCTAATTTTCGTCCACAGTTTTATTTAAAACCTATTGTTGACTGGGACAAATTTCGCGAAATCCGAGACCAAAACCCGAAAAAAGAAATTCAATACTACAAAGACTGGGCGTCTCAGCTTAAACAGGATGTAGCTCTTAGCGAAGAAGTAGCCCCAGCAGCACATATCCACAATCCAGTAGACAGCAGGCTACTCCACCTATGGGAGGCCTATCAGAGCTTGGAGAAACGATGGCTCAAGCAAAAATATAATCGCAAACTAAAACGCAAAATGCAACAAACACTCCAGCTTGTAACCCAACACGCGCCCTTACTTTGATCGCAGCAATGGAACCAGATATGTAACTGACTCGACGGTACTCTACATATGAAGAACTCTTGGTCCCTGCTTCGCCACTAGTTAGACCCATGCTCCTCGCGTTGTGAAAGTAATAAGCGAATTGCGAAACTCTTGTTTGAAGTAAAAAAAACAAGGGCAAGACGTTGAAACTGCTCTTAAAACTACGTATTTCCCTTGCCCCAGGTGACAATCGTTACCTGCCTATAATGGAGCTCTCAATGCAGACTTGGATGCACCAATTGCAGAGGCGGAAGTTTGGGCTGCCCTAAGCAAACTTCGCACTACATCTGCTCCAGGACTAGATGGAATTACTAACAAGACACTCTGAAATTTAGACTCCAAGTCAGTGGCAGCTCTTACCGATTACATGAATCAACAATGGGAGCCGGGCACGCTGCCCCAAGAATTGAAATCTGCTAAGGTGACTTTCACAACCAAACACAATAAGCCTTTAGACCTTAATAATTTGAGACCGATCTCTCTTACCTCATGTACAGGAAAACTGATGAAGCATGTAATTCTCAATCGTTTTATTCGCTACATGGAACAAAAAAACTGTTTCCCTCCACAATGTACGGCTTCCGAGCGGGACTCTACGCTCAGGATGTCATGCTGCAGCTTAAAGAGGACGTGGTAAATCCTACTTTTCCACACAACACCAGAGCCATCCTTGCATTGGACCTGACTGAGGCTCTTGATAATGTTTCTCATTCCTCGATTTTACAATCTCTTAGTGAACTAAACGTAGGCTCTCGTACGCACAGGTACGTCTCTGCCTTTCTCCGCAATAGTTCCGTCCGTTTACAGTTGGGCACTTTCAGAACCAATTCCTTCACGCTAGGTAGCAAGGGAACGCCCCAGGGATTGGTTTTGTCCCCGTTTCTTTTTAACGTTACTTTCATACCGCTAGCACGGGAACTTGCTAAACTCTCTTCCATCAATCACTTCTTGTACGCGGTCGACATCACCGTCTGGGTCAAATCTGGCAACCATGGCGAAATTCAATCGAAGCTTCAGTTGGCCGCTGATATTGTTGTTAAACACGCCAACAATATTGGGCTCACCTGCTCGGCGGCCAAATAAGAACTCCTAGTAATTGACTTCAAAAAGCAAGATACATGTCACATTCAGTCATGCTTGATGACGCCCCTATTCGCAGGGTTAATAAAATCAATATTTTAGGCCTTAATATTTCCGACAATGGTTCGAACGCTGACACCATAAAGTTAATCCACACCATAAGTTCATAATACATCTTCCCTCATTAAGCGCATATCCAATCGTCATCACGGCGTGAGGGAAGCGGACACTCGCCGCCTCATACAGGCCTTTTGCCTATGCAGAATTACCTAATCTATCCCCTACTTCTATCTCTCACTTACGGAGATCGAGCAACTTAACAGACTCATTCGTAATGCCTATAAAACTGCTCTCCACCTCCCTAAATCAACAGCCACGGATAAACTACTTCAACTTAGGGTGCACAACACTCTGGAGGAGCTTGTTGAGGCGTATCTTTTCAGCTAATATTAAAGACTATCACTCACAGAAACAGGACAGGTACTCCTGCGCCGACTTGCAATCAACGTTCCTGGTCACACAACGGCCACGCACGCAGTTCCCGTCACTGTTAGAAGCAACCTATTAATCCCGCCACTCCCCAAAAATACTCACCTAGAACATAATCGGGCGCGACGGGAAGCTCGAGCCAAGTCGCTTCAGAAGCGCTTCCCTCCGAATTCTCCCGCAGTTTATGTAGACGCCGCCGAATATGTAGATCATCAAGCTTTCGCGGTAGCCGTCGTAGATGGATTTCGAAAACTGGTCGCTAGTGCGTCCCTTCCAAATTCGACAGAATCCCTGGAAGCAGAGGAGGCGGCAATTGCTTTAGCCATTGTTCACTCCTCCGCTGAGTAAATTTTTCTGATTCAAAAACTGCAATTCGTAACTTCGCCATTTTCCGAATTCATTCTCCGGCTGCTAAAATTCTTGAATCATCTCTTCAGCCTGATCACCTCATCACCCTTCTCTGTCTCCCTGCGCACTGTGGACACCCAGGCAACGCGGCCGCTCACACCCAAGCCCGACGACTTGCCAACCGGGCTCACAGCAACCTGCCTTCGCTTCGAGGTGCCAGAGATCGACTCCTCGGCCATCACGATATCACGCTATTTACTGAAATTGCCGTCTAACGTATCCCCCACCGCATAAATCTCTTTCCAGAAGCGACCAGGCTTTGTGGCGCAGACTTCAAACGGCCACAGTGACGACTCCTTTTCTTCTCTTCCTTTTTACACATGGTGAAACCTCGCCTCATCGCAACTTATGTCCTAGCACCAGAGCCATTTTCCAGCATATATTTCTGAATTGTCCAAACAAACCCAAGGCCCCGTGGCAAGGGTCAGAACACCAGAAGCGATGGGAGGCTGCTCTGTGCAGCTCGCAACCGGGTTTACAGCTCCGAACAGTGAGCTTGGCCAGAAGGGTCGCCGAAGAACAGCAGTGTCCGACAACCTAAAGCGGCCCTGAGGGCTCATCGTCATCCTGATTCCACTTCCCCTACAACATCCCTCCCTCAAATGATTTCTTCGTGAATCAATAAAGTTGATTACCTACCTACCTACCTGGGTGCGAGTCAGCGGGGAAATGATTCGCTCGAGCGTGAGGTGGCATACTTCATTGAGAGCATGCGGTGGCGCTAACACTAACACAGGCGGTGGTGTTCACTCTGGCGCTCATCGCAGCGTTGCGCAGGAGAGAAGTCTGCCGAGGCGCAAAACACGCTGTCACGGACCGGTATTTTCTACTGGAGCATGTCAATTGTTGCTTATGTGCAATGGAGAAACCGAAAACGCCGATCAGACACACAAATTTGCAGTCCATCTTAAATGGAAATGGATTTTAGTCTAGCTTTCTCAGGCATCAAGCGTTGTCCGCGGTAGTGTCCGCACGCTGCCAAGTGTTATATTTCCGCTGTTAATCCCTCTCTATAGCAACAGCTGTGGGCGCACACGCCTACCCTACCACTAGCAACCAAAGCATGTGCTAAGATAGAGTGTAGGAGAGGGTGGGTGCACTGTTCCACCACTCCATATCTCAGCTTTCGCTCTCCCTCTCATCCTTGAGCCCCACTTGCCCATCCGCACGCACGTGACTGTTGACCGTTCATTGGCTGGGCGCCTCCCAAAAACATTGTCATGTCAAAGGGAAAGTAGACAACCATCCGTTCGTAGCACGAAGCTCTTTCAGAACTCTTCCGCCACCTTGCAGGTTTCCGCAGAACTCATTTGCATAACATGCGGCTTTGTGCGCGAGATACTCAACTGTGAAACTTCAACACCGAATCAAGTACGCTGGCGCCCCATTCTCTTGTCCGCTGGCTCTTCCCTCTCGACTATTCACTGGCTCGGTTGCTCTGAAGGTGATGACAGAAGATGAAGGCGAATGTCGGAAGGAAATGGTACTTTCTCTCTCTGGGCGCAAGAAATATATTCCAATTTCCTAACGGTTGCCTACGCGGAGGTAGTGGCAGTGATTTAGTTAACGCGCACGCTGCAAATTTGATTTGTTCAAGAACGCACAAAAGAAATATCCAGCGGGCACTACCTTGGAGGTCAAGATCCGTTGCCTATGTATAAAGAGTCAACAGACAACGGCTATTAAGTGCGAGCCGTCAGTTTATTCAAGGCAAAAACATGCTAGCAGACGCTTCATACTTCAGAGTTGAGAGTTGAGAAATAGAGGGCTTAGGAGAAGAGAGAGATGGGCAGGAGGCGTGCATGCGCAATGAGCGTGTAAATGCCGCCAGGAGGATACGTAGACGAGAGGGAGAGAGGAAACAATCGGAAGCTAGCAAACACCACGTGTTTTGGCATTGGGAGGTGAGAGAGGAGTTAGCGTAGGACAGAAAATAGAGTAGACGTGCATGTACGGTATTGAGGTAGGCACCACAGGACAAGTGACAAGCTCCCGGTATAAAGTACTCTCCATTTAAAGTACAAGCAATGACACAACTCAGCTAGAGGAGTGGCACGCACCCATGCCGCTCCTCTATTTCGTTCGTGGCTCTGAACTGTTTTTTAAAAACACGGTCCTCAAGAACATTAACGAGAGCTGTGCAATCAATCTGCCTATATGGTATATCAAGGGGAAATGCCTTTCTTACAGTAAGTATTTTTCATGTGAAGATACAATTTTTTTGCTACCGCGTTTAGTGCTTCATCCTTCTGACGAAAGTGTGACTTCTTTTGAGTAGGTGGGGTTCATCGTGAACAAGTGGTCATTAGCACTTATTCCACACATCGCCGTAATGTTAAACAGTTCGCGTCTGTGCGCATGACAATTTGGCTACCAGGAGCCTAATTATTTTGAGGTAAAACGAGAGCACCATTGGTAATTGTGGAAGATTGGATATGGCGATAAAAGCTTATGAATGCCATTCATGACCCCATATCGCCGACCGTTGTCTTCGTTTGTGGCATCGGCTACTGCTCACAAGTTCTATAATAAGGTGTTTTGTTTTTACAGGCTGTGTAATTATGTTTGACTCTCATAACCATATCATATAATAAATAAAAGACTCCATGAACACTATCATAAAGAATGTGCTTTGAATAGACGTTTTGTAGAGCGTCTGATCGTTTCGTTTCACAAGAACTGTTCGCGTTCTGACTCCTATGTACAGTTCCTCTCTATCGCTCAAGCGACTACGTCATTTCTTCCGCTACCTGCTTTCCTTCACCTTAAAACACGATAGAGAATATTGGGGTAGGACCACCTATGTAATTAGTTTGTATTGTAATATTTGTGGCTTTGTCTTTTAAGTTACTGCTAAGATTACAAGTATGTTTGAAATAACCAATGTTTTCTTTTGATGGCGCTGTTGACGTCAACATCTTGATTATGTTGGGCACGTTTATAAAATGGTGAAAGTTACTCTGAGTGATGTACCAATATGTAATTACTTGGGCTTCCATATACAGTGGTCCTGAGAGGAAGAAATGCAAATGAGGAATGTAAGTCACATATGATAGAGCTTTTCTCAATAATTCGCAGTAGTAAAGAATAAAAAAACCAAAATGAATATATTTGGCCTTCAATAAACATGATTCAGTGTACTAAAGCCTTTGTGAAGAGTGAGGGGGGAGAACACCCGTGGGAAAGCCAAGTTTACAAATGGTGAACATCAGTGTTTGGTTATGTGGGTTCCTTCAATAGTTAACCTGAGATTTTAATTCTAATAACCACGTCATGGTGAGTAATAATTTTAAAGAGATGCATAACGAAATAAAAATTGTCTTCTTTAAATCTCGTTTCATGCATTACGCCTTCAATATCTTACTCTATAAGAATAAAAACAGGCTACTTCACTTTGAAAAGTTTATATCTGTTATAGAGTTTCAATATGAATTAAATAAAGATCAAACCTGAGCCAAAGCTCTACTAGGTCCAGGTGAGTTACCTTTTGTTTTTGAAGCAGTTAAATATCATGTTGCGTGCATGAAGTGTTCGGAAGGTGGTTCAGCAGAATCACTACATCGAACGAGAAGAAAATGGTGATGCCCTTGGCTTTAAAATTGTGTTTGAGGGCAGTGGCTAGAATTGATACCTGCCATGTCTTTGAGGGTTGCTTAAACTCGGGGAAAGTACTGAATGCAAAGCGTCCGTATTTTTTTATATCATTCGTCAAAATATCCTCTGGCAATTGACCTACAAATACAATGAAATTTAGAGGGTTGATATTTTGGTGTTTCTCTGAAGAAAACAGTATGAAAAATTGCTCAATTAACTAAAACTGTTTCATAAACGTACACATTCTAGTTCCGCAGCTTCGTATTGAAGTTTGATTTAATCTGAAGTTTGATTTACAGATGTTTCATTTTTCTGAACAAAGCTGAAATTCTAGGTGGTCGTGGTTGGTGTCCTCGTCTTTTCATTAGGAGATAATTCTAGACAAAATGGGTGTTCATGTATTTCTTGATTGCGTGGTCATATTACATACAGAAAAAAAGGAACACGTTACCACTGCCGAGGAAACATTCAATAAATCCAGAATATCAGTTCAATTGTTTCTACGATGAATTACCCTTGGCTAGCGTTTTCTGCTTCCTAAACTGCAATTGTGAGCGAAGCATGTGCCATGAATGCGTACATATTTGCAATTCAGGATATATTGTTGTCGATTTCATCCTTGGTTCTCTCTTTGTTGGCTCTGGGCTACGTCCGACCCCATCTGCAATCGAGTCGTACCAGCTAGGGTAGGCAAAAATTTTTTGCCGGGTACCAGGCAGGCCCGCGCATCGCTTTGAGTCACCGGGCTGGGCTCGTGTAGGTATGAAACATTTCTTCCTAGAATAAATTTACATTATATGTGCTCGGAAGTTTTCCGAAAAAAATCTGATGGGACAAAGGGCACACTTACCACCACTTTATTTCAGATGGTGGGATTATATGTGCAATCAAGAAGGTGAGAAGAATTACTGAACTGATGTGGTATGACATATGTACATGGCAAACGCAAGCGACAGACTCGAACGTAGAAATCACCACATGCATGTCATGAAAGTCGAAAGTCATGAATACACGCCACGCTCATGGTTTGCTTCCGGTTGTTTCGCTAGCTTCCCATATACCAAATCTGGTATTATGAGACGTGAATGCATGCTAAAGTACATGACTGGGGCAAACATGATAGTCATAGGCGGGGGCGTCATGTAACAACAAGACTACATGCCACGCTGAAGATGCGCCCACGGTCATTTCGCGAGTTTCACATATGCCAAACTTGGTAATACAGTACGTGAACAAATGACGAAGGTATGTGACTGGTTAACTAGATAATCATGAGATGCGTGCGCTGTGAGAACGTGAATACATGCTTCAGTCAAGGCGCCAACATATTTCGACGTGACGCGGTACGCGCGCTCGCCATCGTTCATTTCTTCGCGTCACGCCAGCGTTACTATGCCAGGTTCCGGTCCTGCCATATACTAGCAAGCGCGCGTCGCGCTGCGTTGCTTAGACGCATGCGCATGTGAGCGCGGCGGGCGTCCCTCCGTCACGAAGAGAACTTGACGCAGTGCTGTTTGGATAACGTCATCTGGCCGAAATGCACTATGTCGCATTTCGCGCTGGTTGCCTCCTGACCACTCCGACGAACGCAGGTCGCGCCGATCACGCCTGGCGTCAGACTATAAAGTACTCGCTTTTCTAGCGTAGAGTTGCAGTGCCCAGCGTCCCCACACGCCAACGTTATACGTCGGAGTGTATTAAGCCATTCATGATGCGCTTGTGGCCGTTTCGCTAGCTCCACATATTACAAATTTAGTATCAGGTGACGTGAATAGATGACGAAGGTAAATGACACATTCGAACATGATAATAAATACAAGAAAGTCATGTATGGCCTTTATTTATCTGCGCCTCGTAACGTTGGGCTCATTTTAAAGTGACATATCAACCATCCTCATTCGCGCTTCGCATATCATATATTATCACTGTACTTAGAATCTGCCCATTTTTAAATGCGAAGCATTTCTTAGCGAACTTCAACGACTTTGAGCGTATCTATCTATCTATCTATCTATCTATCTATCTATCTATCTATCTATCTATCTATCTATCTATCTATATATCTAACTATATCTATTTTTCTATCTATCTATCTATCCATCTATCTATCTATCTATTTATTTATCTATCTATCTATCTCTATCTATCTATCTATCTATCTATCTATCTCTATCTATCTATCCATCCATCTATTTATCTATCTATCTATCTATTCATCGATCTATCTATCTATCTATCTATCTATCTATCTATCTATCTATCTATCTATCTATCTCTCGAGCCACCTGCGACTTTTCGCTCTCCTGGCCGTTTCGATAATGGTATCGATACCAAACTTGGTATGGCATAACATTACTCTAAGAAGAACGTATTTTACTAGCCAAAGAATGAAAACGATAATATGTAGGTCGATATATCAATTATTACATTTCATGATTCTGAAGCTCTTGCGGTGGTTTCGTTCCCATGTAATGTTGCAAAACTGGTATGGTAAGGAATGATTCCACGTCGAAAACAAGTGACAGGCCCTAACATGAAATATATGATATGCGTGTCATGTAACGCTATGACTACATGGTCGCTCATGATGGGCTGGCGGCCGTCTTGCTAGCGTCAATTATACCTATTTTGTAATTACGGGACGTGAATGGATGACAAAGGTATCACTTATACCTAATTTGGTATTACAGGACGTGACTGGATGACGAAGGCATGATACTGGTGCTAACATGATAAATATGAGATGCGTGTCATGTAAAAAAATGACTACATGCAACGCTCATGATACGCTCGCGGCCGTTTCGCTAGCTTCACATGTACCAAAATTGGTGTTACGCGACGCGCACGGACGGCATAGGTAAATGACACATCCAAACATGGTAATTACGACATGCCTGTCATGAAACAAAATGACTACATGCCTCATTGATGATACGCCTGCGGCCGTTTTGCTAGGCTCACATACGTCAAGTTTCGTATTACATGACGCCAATTGATGACGAAGGTATGTGACTGGTGCAAACACGATATTCATTTGTATGCGTGTCATGTGCGAACATGAGTACCGCCCACAGTCAAGACGTCAATACATTTCGACGTGACGCCGTGCGCGTGCTCACCGGCGTTCCGTCCGTCGCGTTATGGCAGCGTTGCAGCACCAGGCGGTGGTCTTGCCTTATACTCGCAGGCGCGCGCCGCGCTGCGTGCTGTCACGCATGCGTGACGTGCTGTCACGCATGCGCGTTTCAGCACGTCCTGTGTCTGTCCTTCACAAAAAACAGAGAAAAGCAGTGTGTTCTGGGTAACTCATCGGCGCGAAATGCAGAATGTCACAATTCACGCCGATTGCCGTCGGGCCGCGCCGACGGACGCTGGTCGCGCAGGTCGCACCTGGCGTCAGACTGTAGAGTGCTCGCGTTTTGCTAATGGTAGCGTTGCTGTGCCCAGCGTGCGCGCGCGTCAACGCTACATTGAAATATATTGGGCCCTTCTTGATGCACTCGCTGCATTTTGCTTGCTCCATATATACCAAATTTGGTGTTACGTGACTTGAATAGTTGACGAAGATAAACAACACATCCAAACATGATAACGGTGACACAAAAATCATATACGGCATCATTTACCTCCACTTCCTAACGATGTGCTGACTTTAAAGCTACATATGAACATTTTTCATTCGTGCCTGGCATATAATGGATTCCCACTGTACGTGGGATCTGCCATTTTTTTATCCCCCTCAGTCCGTGCACCAGCTTCTCCTGAAACGCCGACTGCCTGTCACAGCGTTCGTGTGCGACGCGGACCGCGCGTCATCGGCGCGCCGATGCGTGATCTTCGCATTACATTTGGGAGTGTTCCCGCGCTTTTGTGGGATGCAGACGTTTTCGTCGACGAGCACCACTCGAGAGAGCTGAGCTGATGGACGTCTCTTGCACTGCCAGTCCTCAGTCATGACAGGGTGCGCTTCTGCACAAAGTTGAACCATTGTAATGAAGAATTAGCTAGGCAATTACCAGTGGGACTATCTCTGAGTGCGAAGCACGAGCATGTGTACGAGCTGAAGACGCTGGATTGCTCGAGTATTTGTGTCCGTACCGGCTGTGCACCTACTACCTGGCGTCACTATTAACCCTTACGGCCCTGGCGGTGTCAATTGACACCACCGCACAAATTTTCCTCTAATATCTCGAAAACGTAACCAATACTGCTCATTTTTGTGGGCGTAATTCTTCAATGATCCCCACTGCAATTGACACCAATATTGCGGCACGTTTGTGGAGGTAGCAGCCACGAAGAAGAAGAAGCTAGACTGAGGTCTTCCGTGAAGCCGCGGCGCGTAAGTTGAGGCGGGTAAGCGCCATTTTCGGGACGACGTACCGAAGCTGTTTCAGTGAGTATTATGCTGAAAAGTAAGACGTTGGTTTCCATTTTGTGTGCACCATTGATTAGCAGAAAAAAATAAGCCACTTTTTTTTCATTTTCCAATCACAGGGTCCTAATTACCTAATTTGATGCCACGTTGATTAATCCGAAAATGCTTGTAGCAGTGGCTCAATTTTTTGTTTGTGGTCTTCTGAGGTCATAACTACGAGAAAAACGCGCACAAAAAGTGTATATGACCAAAATAAAAAATCCAGGGCTGAAAGGGTTAACTACCTTGCAAAGTGGTGGAAGTGTGGTGGGTGCGCAAATCTGGAACTGCGAAGCCGGAAGCTGCCCACTGCATCAGCAATGCCTGATCAGACGACCAAGCAAGGCGCCACCCTGCGAAGCACGTTCAATCTCAACGGGTCATCGTGCCTACCACCCTGTGCCAACGGGATCTTACCTTCTTGAGCGGCACCAAAGACCAAGACGCGGAAGACTGGTTGCATATGTTTGAAAAGGTGAGTGCTGCCAACAAGTGGGATCACCCCTCGAAATTGGAGTATGTCCCTTTTTATCTCAAAGACGTCGCCAGCCTGTGGTTCACAAACCACCGCGCTGAATTCAAAACCACCCTTGCAGCTGTGTTTGCCCCGCAGTGCGTAAGCTGCGTGCTGAACAGTGTCTACGCGGATGTGCACAAAGGCAGACGGAAAGCTTCACAAGCTATAATTAAGATGTTATACTATGCCGGTGCTTTAACCATGAAATTACCGAACAAGACAAGATCAGGCATATCCTAAAAGGCAAAGATGATGACGCCTTTCAAATTTTGCTGGCGAAGGGCCCAAGTACCATATCCGAAATTGTGACCTTGTGCTAGAGCATGGAAGATGTTCGAAAACTACGTGCTTCACTTCGGAGGTCGACGACAGCAGACGACTCTTGTTAACCTAGCCTCCGGTGGTGACAGCACCCTGCTGGAGCAGATAAAAGAATATGTACGCGAAGAGGTCGCACGGCAGCTTTCATGCCTCTCGTATCTGCCGACTAACGAAGCACAAACAAGCCGCCTAACGCCTATCTTCAGACAGGCTATTCAGGAGCAGCTCTCCGAGGCGTTGCCATTACCTAGATCTGCCTCTCTACCAACACCTGTTGCCGCGCAACTGACATATGCGGCCGTCGCGGCAATGCCTCCACCTCGTCTGCCATTGTATACGCCACAACCTGTGTGACCGTACACCGCGGCGTATCCAGCTACACAGCAGCACGCCGAAAATCCTTGGCGCACTGCTGACAACCGGCCCACATGTTACCGTTGCGGAATAACAGGCCACGACGCACGTCTATCTCGTCGGCGCTTCGCAGTTAACGCACCAATATACCCTGACTACTCGTTTCGGCCTCCATACCATGCACCTCACATGTTCACGAACGCCACGCGCAAGCTGCTTCCGGCTCCCAAAACTCCCCGCGCACATTTAAAGACGATGACGCAATTTCGACTGTGAGCTGCACGTAAAACAAGCGACGTTTTCAGACGCACAAAAACACGAAATATCTCTTCAGAAAGCAACAACAAATCACGGTATCTTGATGGCGCATTCAGCGTCTATTTGTAAACGGCATCTGGTAGAAAATAGTGTTGTTCTTTTATAGTACTCCACACAGAAGACACGGAGGCATTCTTAGCACTATATTGTCATGAGCGAAACAAGTCTGACAGCCAGGAGTTGAGTGGAACCAGAGCAACAAAAATGTTTTCTTCTTCTTCTCAGCCCAAAACTAGTATGAACCACAGCGGCTCGTTCATCAATGGTGGCATGTGTCATTACCCCCTCTCCCAAGAACCATCGTCTCGATGCTGTACACGAAGGCAAACAAAAATAAGACATGACAATGACTATGCAAGTCAAGTGATTGAAATAAGGCGGAATAACGTACTCGAGTGTGAAGTCAAGAGTCAAATGAGAAATAAGAAAAATAGGAAAGAATGTAAGGAAAAGAGAAAACAAGAAGAAAAATGCCAAGTCACCAATAAAGTCATTCTCTACACTGGTGATTCACCGCGCGAAATGTATGATTTCACACGTGAAACGTGAATGACTTCAATTTGTGGGGGGGGGGGCGACGGGAACGATTCGAAGTGCGTTCTGGGAGAACGTCGTAAGTAACGTCGCTGAGACGACCTCGTACGACCTTGTAAGGGCCGAAGTAGTGGTGAAGCAGCTTATCTGAACAGCCACAATGTCGGATACGGGTCCACACCCAGATATCATCTAACTTCACGGTGACGAAGAGTACAGCGGCGTATGTCTTCGGTTTGGTGATATTGAATACGGTGACCAACGAGTGGACGGGGCTCGTCTGCGTACAGCGCGAATTCAGTGGGCATCCGTGTGGTATATTCCCAAGTTGTCGGGCAGGAACATAGCGTCGAGCATCTTGTAACCTCGCGACCATGGACTATTCGAAAAAGGTGTGAAACCTGCACTTTCTTGAACATTAGTGTTATACGCAAAAGGTGTATAAGGTAGGAAGGCGTCCGAGTTCTTGTGATCGTTGTCCACATACACTGATAGCATGTCTGCAATTGTCTTATCGAGTCGTTTAGTAAGCCCGTTTGCTTGTGGGTGGTAATCCGTTGTTTTACGATGTTCCATACCACTTTATTGCAAGACTTCATGCTGCGTCTTTGCGGCAGAACCAGTCCCACGATCAGTTATGACGACAGCTGGTGCACCGTGACGTAAGACGATGCTGTTAACAAAAAAATGAGCGACGTCTGCTGCGGTGGCTCTTGGAAGTACTTTTTTTCAGAGTATCGTGTTAAGTGAAGACAAGAAACAACCGGTTTCCAGAGGAAGACGTGGGGAATGACTCTAGCAAGTTTATGTCAATCTGTTGGAAAGGCGCATGCGATGGGCGTATTTGTTGCAGTTTTTCCGCCGGTCATAAAGGTGGAATCTTATGTCGCTGACAGCCGCGACATGTGCGTAGTGCTTCACAGTCTTTGCGAGACGTGGCCAGTAATAATAATGTTGAATCCGTTGCAGCGTGCGAGTATAGCCGTGGTGTCCGCACGATGGCTTATTATGACATGCACGTAAAATATCACCATGAAGCGGGGTTGGTGCAACAAGCAGATACATGTAGCTTGTGTAGGATGAAAGTTCTTTTTATAAATCATTTCATTGCGAAAATGAAAAGTGCATAGCGAGCGTGCAAAGCTTCAAAAATAGTGGGAATTGCGCCTTCAAGTTAGCCAATGAGCGAGATGAGCTCCGAGTCTTGACGCTGTTGCTCAGCCAAGCTGGTTGCTGATATGGCAGAAAGAATAGTGTCGTCGTCTTCGAGGTCAGTGTTGGCATGTTCAACCAGTGCGCGTGAAAGACAGTCGGCGTCAGTGTGTTTTCGCTCAGATGTTTGGACGATAATGACACTGAATTCTTGTAGCTAAAGGGTCCATCGTGCTGGACGACCTGGAGGACTTCAGAGATTCGCTAGCCAACAAAGGGAATGGTGGTCACTAGCTTCCCTGAATGGGCAGCCATACAAGTATGGGCGTAACTTTAATATAGCACAAACAGCGAGGCATTTCTTATCGGCTGCAGCATAGTTTTTGTGTGCTGAGGATAACGTTCTGCTCGCATATGTGATCACGCACTCTACGACACTATGCCACTGAACTAATACCGCTCTTAGTGAGAAAAGAGCCCGCAAATGAGAAAAGAGCCCGCAATTATTGACGTACGTATTCGAATGCGTGTGGCGCACATACCAGTTGGCATCACCAGAAGGCCACCTGCCGTGCGCAACTGCGGTCCTTGACTATGGTGGGGTAACGTTTCTCAGTTCCGATAACAGTGTGGCGCTCATTATGGAATAGTCGGCGCCGGCGTCAATGAGGGCACTGACAGCATGATTGTCAACGAAGACGGGGATTTCGGCAGAAACAATCTTTCTGCTGTCGGAGAACACTGCAAAACTGCAATAGTCCTCGTTGGGTCCCTGTGTCGAAGGAGAATCTTCGTCAATTCGCAGAACCATGACTTTACCCTCCGGAGTCGTCGTTCCTAGTTTACGCAGCGGGGACTTGGTGACCGTCTGCTGAAAGAAGCGGAAGACGACAATGTGACGTAGAGCGGGTGACGGGGTAAACTGGCAGACGTAGACCACCAAGGCGTTCATGATCACGTCTGGTGGTGCTGAATAGTCGAAGGAATTCACTGGCCCATGAGATAGGTTTCAGTTTCGCGGGGGGCACTCACCGTTGCATGGGCATCGAACACCGGTGTGGAAGCCGCGGAGACCTAGTTGGTGGTATTGACAGTTCCGGTACACGTGACCCGATTCGGCGCAGTGATAGCAGAGCGGACTGTTATCCGAGGGGTGGCCTGTGCTTGCCTTTCTACCACTTTGTCTTGAGGCAGACGGCAGAAAAAAGGGTCTGCTCGTAAACCTTCAGCCGAGAGGCGGACTCGACGCAGTGTCCTAGACTGATTGCATAGCCTGGTACTTTGGCCGCATAGCAGGATCTGTAGCCGTTGGCGCGAGGGATTCCTATGCCGCTGCATTTGTCAGAACTGGGCCTCAGGAATCAGTGGTGCGCTTAGCACCAGGGGTGTGACAGCCTGCCGGACTTCTTGTCTGATTATATCCGCGAGGGCTGGTACAGGTGGATGGGATCCCACTGCCTGAAGCTGTCGCAATTCCTCCCGAACGGTACTTGGAATGAAGTCTGCGAGGGCCTGTCTCCCCCTGTCAAAGCCAATAGAGCATGCGGTGGCCGGGATCTGGCGTTCGTGTTATGACGACCACTTCTGCAGATTACACTTCATCGTGGTTGCCTCACTGATGAACTCGATGACTGTCGTTGGTGGATTTCACATGACTCCAGCGAAAAGCTGTTCTTTCACTCCGCGCATCAAATACCGCGTTTTCTTTTCCTCCGGCATGGCACGGTCCACGAGCATGAAGAGCCAAAGCATGTTCTTAACAAGCATGGATACGCGTTCGTTCGGCCACTGGTTTTTGCAGAATATGGCTTGTTCAGCCCTCTCCTTCCTCTTCGTGTTACGATAGGCGTCACGGAGCTTTCTGCTAAACTCTTGCAAGGTTGCAAAGGAGCCCTCGTGGTTCTCGTAACACGTATTACCAGTAGCACGTCTCATGCCAGTTGATGTAAACTCGGTGCAGCTTGCGAACAACGTCGCATTCGTTGATACTGGCAACACGATAAAGTGGTCGAGCCAGTCATCAAAATCCTCGAAGATGTCTCAATGGAACGGGTTTGGTGTCTGTGGTGCATGAAAAACACGCGAGAGAAGAGAACCATGGGCATCGCTAGTTGGACCACCGTGCTTGCCATCGGGGTTGCCATATTTGTGTAGATGCCAAGAAACCAAACGGAGGTGCTAAACCGCGCAGGCGGTGGCTGCTTCGTGCTCCGGGAGATGTAGATGTCTCCAAAATGGCCGACACAGCCGAAGTACACGTACCCAGCATCTCCACCAGTATTGTCACGAGCAAAACAAGACTGGCAGCGAGGAGTTGACCTGATGATATGATGGTGATCCTTGTTATTCTGGCGCACACCCTAAAATGGAGATCGGGTCAGAACCAGGCAGCAGGATCTTTAATTAAAACGATTGTGGATTTACAAACACAAAGTACTTTTGCACTGAAAACTTATATATATTGAAAGAAAAGCTAAAAATTGAAAAGGAGTATATTTAAGCCTTGATCAATGCAGGGTATCAGATGTGATATGATACAGATGTAATATTGGGTCCAAAACCATTGATACATAAAATGGCAGTCTAACATGTCCACAGCTTTTTTTTCAATAATGTAGTTCAATACCGCGAAGCAGAGGTTCCTGTGGCTGTAACCGATTTAATGCTGCTAACGATAAAACTACTTCCACATTTATTTCTAATCCTAATTTTTTGAGTGCGGCGACCACGTATCTTTGCCGCGGATAAGAATATCGGCGACAGAATGAAAAATTAGCAGCATATTCTCGGAGTGAATGATGAAAAGTGGGGCGAAGCATTTGTCCGTCCATTCGTTCTTGATTCGGTCAGTCCATGCGTCCGTCTGTGTGACCGTCAATGCGTCCATCCGCCCATCCGTGCGTGTGTCTGCTCGTGCGTTCGTCCCTACATTCGTCCATGCATGCCACTATGCGTCCATTCATGCGTCCATCCATGCATCTGTCTGTGTGTCCGTTCGTCCATCTATTCAACACTCCAAGTACCATCACCTCGCATCTTTTCATCATATAGTCCCCATATAGAAACACCGCCATCCAGCGGACATTCATAGGACTAAATGAGAGGTGGCACAAGCACAATTTCTTACGGCTTGCGTTTCTTGTCTACTACCCACCTTTAACCACCTCGAGTTTGTGGCATATACTAGTTCACTGTATTCATGGCACTGCGGCCCAAAGCTCGATATACCTTTTTAAAACCAAGGAGGTTACGCCCAGCGAGTATAACTTAGCAACCTTTTTCTGTCAGATAAAGCCCAATTTACATGCCAAAGGCTGCTTATGGGATATGAGAGACAGGAGAATTCGGCTTTTACTTTCTTATGGCATGCGCTTCGTATCTACTTCCCACCATTAATCACGTCGAGTTCATTCATGGTATATACTAGTTCATTGTATTCATGGCACTGTGGCTGAACGCTCGCTAAACCTTTCTAAAGCTAAGGAGGTTACACCCAGCGAGTATACCGTAGCAACCCTTTCTTGTCAGTTAGTGCTCAATACACATGCCAATTGCTGCTAATAGGGATTGCAGCGTGCGCGTTAAGTAAAAGTTGAATGCTCCTGCAGTAAAATGATTACAGATAACTATTTGCCCTGATGAAGGCAATGTCATCTGCATAGGCGTACAAATAAATATCGCTGTGTGTTCAAATCGAAGTGAGGAAGATGTTAAACTACACCGGTGAGAGCACTGTACCCTATGGTACGCCACAGTATTGCTGATATCTGTTAGAAAAACAACCCCTTTGAAAGCAATAAAACTCTCTCTCCCTTAAAAACTCAGCAACCCATCATTCGATTCAGTTTGGTAAGCGATACCTTTCTATCCGCTGTATTAGTATTTGATGCTCCACTTTGTCGTACGCCTTGGGCAAACGCAGAGTAACTAAGGCACAGTACTCTCTTCTACGCCGAGCCAACTGTATACAATTCTCGAAATCCGCGTGCGCAAACCCGATGGAACATACCAATTTAAAGCCATTTTGACTAGGGTTCATTATTGATTTCTCTTTAATGTATTTCATTACAGTGCGTTCAAAATTCTTTCAATTAGTTTTACCAAGTTAGATGCAATAGAATTTGGCCTTACATTGTCAAGGGTAAACCCAAGTCCTTGTTTTTTCAGGTATCGGAATTATTTGGGAAAATTTTCGATCCGCAGTTATCCAAGAATTTTTTTAAAAGTAATTGACCCTATTACAGAGTTCACGAGGGGAAAAGTCGCATAGTACTTTTATTGTTGCTGAGGTTACCCCATCTGGTCTAGGTGCTGCAGGAGGTAAGTGCCTCACTACATCCGCTAGTTCGGCTAAAGTAACTTCACTGAACTCCTCCCCTGCAATTGGATTTAGTATGTGTTTTGACAATATTGAAGTGGGGTAGCCAACCGGATGTCTTTCTAGTTAACCTCCCTACCTTGTTCTTTTTGTTCTTCCTTCCTTGGCATTATTGATCTGACTGTATCTTGTAATCCTTTAGCAACTTTTTCTTATGCATCAGTGTGTTTGCGAGGCAACTTAATTGAAAAATTAAAATTGTCTGATGGCGGCATCAATCCTCTGGAATGCAAAAATCTTAAAACTGCTTTTCTAATTGATTTTTGAAGATAGCTGAATTTTTTAGTGTCATAGTCATCTTTTGCTTTGCGTACTGTACGTTTATAATCTGCTGCCGTGTATTTATAGTCACGCCAGTTTTTTGGGCATTGGTTGTCAATAAGTATGCATAGGGGAGGTTACGAGAAGGCGTTTGATTCAGTAGAAATATCAGCCGTCATGCAGACACTGCGGAATCAGGGCGTCGATGAAGTATATATAAGAATCCTGGAAGAAATCTACAGGGGATCAAGTGCTACTATAGTGCCTCATACAGAAAGCAACAGAATACCAATCAAGAAGGGTGTAAGGCATGGGGACACAATCTACCCAATGCTATTTACCGCGTGCTTACAGGAGGTTTTCAGAGGCCTAGAATAGGAACTGTTAGGCATAATACGTAATGGAGAGTATCTTAGTAACCTGCGCTTCGCCGATGATATTGCATTGCTGAGTAACTCGGTGGACGAGTTCCAACTCATGATTATGGAGTTAGACAAAGAGAGCAGAAAGGTTGGTCTTAAAGTTATTCTGCAGAAAACGAAAGTAATGTACAACAACCTCGGAGAAGAGCAGCGCTTCGAGGTAGGTAATAGTGCACTTCAAATTGTAAAATACTATGTCTATTTAGGGCAGGTAATAACCGTGGAGCCGAACCACGAGATTGACGTGACTAGAAGAATAAGAATGAGGTGGAGCACATTTGGCAAGCACTCTCAAGTTATGGCAAGTAGGTTGCCACTAGCCCTCAAGAGGAAGGTATATAGCAGCTGTATCTTATCGGTACTTAGCTACGGAGCAGAAACCTGGAGACTCACAAGGAGGGTTCAGGTCAAGTTGAGGACGACGCAGTGAGCAATGGAAACAAAAATGGTAGGTGCAACGTTATGAGACAAGAAGAGAGCAAAGTGAATTAGAGAACATACGGGGGTTAAGGATATCATAGTTGAAATCGAGAAGAAATGGACATGGGCCGGACATGTAGCGCGTAGACAGGATAGCTGCTGGTCATTAAGGGTAACTAACTGGATTCCCAGAGAAGGCAAGCGGGTTAGGGGGAGACAGAAGGTTAGTTGGGCAGATGAGATTAAGAAGTTTGCGGGTATAAATTGGCAGCAGCAAGCACAGGACCGCGTCAACTGGCGGAACATGGGAGAGGCCTTTGTCCTTCAATGGACGTAGTCAGGCTGATGGTGATGATGATGATGATGTCAATAAGTTGCTTCCACACCTATTTTCGTTTTCTATACCCCCTCATACAAGCAGCGTGTCACCATGGGCTGAACGACCCACCTATGCGTGAGTTTATTGTAAAAGTCGACTTTTCTATTGCTATTCTCAATACCGCACACAGACTCATAGCCCGAATGTCTTCCTGCATGTTCTTGCAAACAATCAAAGTATATTTTAGGTCTTTTTGTAATCGCGCATAATTTACAATTGAGCCTTTTTTATCAGCTAAAATATCCTGCGAAAGTTAACATCAAAGCTAATAGAAAGGTGGTCACTGCTTGTTGCGCAATCTAAAATTTTCCACGACGATATCCTTGGTCAGGAGCTGGAGAAGGTTACATCTATGGACGACTTATATTGTCATCTAACAAACGTAACAGTGGGGAAATTCGCACAAGATAATTGATTATCAACAGTCCTTTCCCACAAGCGCTTTCTAGTTACATCAGTCTTTAAACCCCAAACATGTGGTCGGAGTCGATGTCACCAGTTAATATTACATCCATCCTGCAGGAAGCTAACATAGCATCTAAGCATCTTTTGTTCTGTACTTCTGCCTGAAAGTATTCGTTAACATAAGAAAAAGAACAACCTGGCAAAGTGACGTCTAATGCCATATTTCAATAGTTAGTATCAATGCACAGGTAGTCAATCTTCGCTTTATGACTAAATTTAATATACAACCGGCAAGTTCACCACCTCTGCTAGGTCTGTTTAAAAGAAATGAGCAATTATTTTAGGTAAAATTCTTGTCTATTTTTAAGCCTGGTTCTTTTAAAGTAATAATATCTGGGGAAATTTGTGAAGAAATATATGATGAATCGGTGGTATCCGACCTCATTGATGAATAATTTCACTGTAATATTTTAGGGAGCCTAATTTGACACTCTAAACCCGCTGCAGAGACTGCGTGATCCGAAAGATCTTTCTTAAAAAAGTCTTTGTTGGAGAGGCTCTCAAAAACTATTTCTTTGACAAGTATTTTCTAGAATTTGATTTCTGTGAGGAATTTTTCGATAGGGGAGATCTGGCACGCTTGAAGGAATTTCGAGATTCCGCAATCATATCTGTGAATTTATTGGAGTCATAAGATACATGTTCTGGATCTGCCCACAGTATCTTATTGCGGGGTCCTGCTTGAGGAGATGCGCATCGTGTAGGAGCTATTGGGCTTTCTGTCCCTGCATTGAGACAACTGAGACATTACCAATTCAGCCATGACTCCAATAATATTGCTGGCAAGACGCTCCATCACCAGTTTCGTTGCCTTTTTTACAGTCTCTGCTATGGATTTTGCTACTGATGCATCCGTAGCAGCGGTATTTCGTGCTTTTACGCTCGCGTAGCCTTTCGAGCGTTCTTTTAATTCAGTCACTGCTTCTTCCGGGAGCAACGCCTGCGTTCCACAATTACCAGTAGCTTAGCTTCTCGTTCTTTCGCCTCACAATCTAAAGAGTCTGCAGAATGCTCTTCATGATATAAACAGCACTTCGCTTCCGCAGAGTTGCACTTACGGCTGTCATGATTTGCTCCGCATATTCGACATCTAGCAGTTGACCGGCACCCTTTTACGCTCTGGCCATACCTCCAACAATTGAAGCACTGCAGAGGCTTAAGTTATAGAGGCTCTATCTTATAGATAAGAACCAAGCCTTTATTTCAGATGGCCTTATCCTTCCACAAAGGTTACTATCACCGATTCATTGGTGAATTTTTTTGTCAATCAGACGCGTGCACCTGCATGCTGACAGTGCGCCTGCAACCGAAAATATTTCCAGAATTTCTGCACAGGTCAGGCTCCTATCTACATTACGAAATATGCCTTTCAAGCATGCAGGATGCACTAGAATAAACGCGCTCACCGGCTGCGCTGCAAAAGTGGAAGAATTAAAAAGCTCTCGGATGCACTCCTGATTGGCACTGCAGCACGAAATACCACCACGACTGAAATGTCGGACATCGGTGATTATTTGAAAGTGTGATGTGGCTTTCCAAAGCTCCATTTTAATCACCTTCGAATTCTACAGAGGTATCGTACCTTTATTGGCCGGTACCAGAGCCATGGGTACGTTGATGATCCCACTGCGAAGAGAAGTGTCAATCGGCCAATGCTTGGCCGGTATAGAAGCTAGCCAAGGGGAAAGCCCTTGGCCAGGCGAAGAAACTGACATCAAAATAGCCTGAGGCACTTGAACTCAGAAAGTCAAATGGCACAAACCACAAACAGCTGCCAAAATAGCACTGAAAACCACAAAGAAGCAAACGGTAAACTTAAGTGCAACCAGAGCAACAAAAATGTTTTATTCTTCACAGCTCAAAACGAGTATGAGCAACAGCGGCTCATTCATCGATGGTGGCATGGGTCAATGGTATACAGCGGTGGCACATGCCCACTTTGGCTCCGCAGCCTTCCTTTCATTACCACAGAGTGTCGTCTCCGAGTATTACATTCGTAACTCATAGCTTCTGCTTCAGCTTTCAGTGTGTAGGGAACCCTAAACGATCGCCGTACCTCAATCCTCACGGACAATGTCAGCGAACAAATTAACTTGAAGCTTCCGTGAAGTTAATGCTTTGCGAAGCTCCTCCCAAACGATCGCTGGCATGGTGCCCAGTGGGCACCATGCCAGCGTCGCAGTAGTTACCTGTTTAGGAGCTACGGTTATACTGCTTTGTGCATCTCAAGTGCCTTCTCACTTGTAGTTGCCCCGGTGAGCACTTTTGCAAGAGTCTGGGGTGATTTGCGTATATGTCCCATAAGCAACTTCGCAATAGGACCCACAGTTTGTTATCCTTAGCCATGGTAGGGCAAACTTAATGGAACTCCCGGGTTATCTCTTCGACGAAGATGGTCACATTTTTCGGGGGGAGTTGCAAACGTGTCTCCAAGATAATAGCAGCACGTTACTTGTGGACGATGTGCGTGAACATGCTCAGCAACGTCATACGAAAGATAACCCAGCTTCGTAGCGTGGGCTCCTGGTCCTTGAAGTACCTCTTCGCGGTATCCTCAAGGTAAAGGTAGACACGGCGCAGGTTTCAGTTCGGGTCCCATCAGTTCAAGGTGGCAACTCGGTTCTACGTCTCCAGCCACCTTTGTGGATTTCCGCCGATACCACGCGGAAAACATTGGTGGCTATTTGGGGTGCCGAAGCTCGATTGGTTGTGGTGGTACGACGGTTGTCATCGTGCCTGTGGTTGAAATCACAGTCTTATACACTCTGGTGTTTTCCGGCAGAAGCCGGTGTTTGTGGCTGTAGGCCCTGCAGCTTGCGCATGGTTCAACAATGAGGGTTGTCCTTTGCGTTGTCTTCTTCACGGCTGGGGCTGGTTTGATGGCTTCACTGGGGGTGTCCAGTACTTGAACGAGCTACACCTCCATGAGATGTCAAGGTTGCGTGACCCGGACGAAGGGACAAGTCTGGATGTTCAGGATAAACTGTTTATTGGGCTGAACTTGTGGTCACGCTGAAAGAAAATCAGGCTACAGCAAGGCATAAGCACTGACAGCGACGAACAGAGTGTCGCATGTCAATCAACTGACCAGCGGCGAAGCGTGTCAACATTTGTGCATGTGTCGTCAAATACTCAAGTCTGATCACTGGTTGCCATGCAAGCTCTAAAAATATCTCGAGCGATCGTGTCTTACACAAAATTTTAACAAAAGCATCTACTATATTGTCACAGGGTCGTGACGTGGCTGAAGACAGGAGACTTCGTGTTGGAATTTAACTGTTTATTTGGGCGAACCTGTGCCCGGTAAACTGAAAGTCCAATTACAGCAGCAGTCTCGCACAGATAGCAGTCTCGGACTGATAGCGGCGAACGGAGCGTCGGCCTTCGATCAACCAATCACAAGCGGCGAAGCGCGTCGGCATTTATACTCTTGCCGTCGAATGTTCTAGCGTTATCGCTGGTGGTGGCGTAGCTTCCAGAACAATCTGTACCGTTCGCACAGTGGGCGTGATCTTATCAAAATGATCTACTACAGTCCGGAACCTTCTAGAAAACTGCAGGCGCGGTTTGCGCTGAGAATCATGCGGTGTTTTTCGGACGATAACAAAAACTTGGGAAATGGAACGTGGCATTGCCCCGCTCTGAAAAAAGGCATCGTCCCGATGCTTTAACTAAATATGAAAGTACAATAATAATGCAAGAAAGTACATAGAATAAATTACGATACAACAATAATACAAAAAAACACTAGTTCAGTTTGTTAACGCGCATGAGACGGCTTGAGGCGCGCGACATGGACGACTTCAGGTCGCAATCGACGTCCTTGAGAGTTCGTGATGCCGTCGGGAACAACCTCGTAATCAAGTGGGCCGAGCCGTCGAACCACCCTGTACGGTCCGAAATACCGTCGCAGAAGCTTTTCACTTAGTCCACGTCGGCGTATCGGCGTCCACACCCAAACACGTTCACCGGGCTGGTATTCCACGAAGCGTCGTCGAAGGTTGTAACGGTGGCTGTCGGTCGTCTGTTGATTCTTGATACGGAGACGCGCAAGTTGTCGGGCTTCTTCGGCGCGTTGAAGGTACTCGCTCACATCGAGGTTTTCTTCGTCGGTGACGTTGGGTAACATGGCATCGAGCGTCGTTGCCGGGCTCCTTCCGTAGACCAATTTGTATGGAGATATCTGCGTCGTCTCCTGCACCGCCGTGTTGTATGCGAAGGTCACATACGGAAGAATGGCGTCCCACGTCTTGTGTTCGACATCGACGTACATTGACAGCATGTCGGCGATCGTCTTGTTAAGCCGCTCGGTGAGGCCGTTGGTCTGTGGGTGGTACGCTGTCGTCCGGCGGTGGTTTGTTTGGCTGTATGCCAAGATTGCTTGAGTTAAGTCGGCAGTGAATGCCGTTCCTCTGTCGGTGATAAGGACCTCTGGGGCGCCATGACGTAGGACGATATTTTCGACGAAGAATTTAGCTACCTCGGATGCACTGCCTTTTGGCAGGGCTTTTGTCTCGGCGTAGCGGGTGAGGTAGTCGGTAGCTACCACGATCCACTTGTTTCCGAAAGCCGACGTCGGGAACGGCCCCAGTAGGTCCATACCAATCTGCTGGAAAGGTCGGCAAGGTGGATCAATTGGCTGCAGAAGTCCCGCTGGCCTTGTCAGCGGTGTCTTGCGTCGCTGACAGTCCCGGCATGTTCTCACATAACGAGTGACGTCGGTGGTAAGACGTGGCCAGTAGTATCTTTCTTGTATCCTCGCGAGCGTGCGAGAAACACCGAGGTGCCCTGCCGTCGGATCGTCGTGAAGGGCCTGCAGGAGTTCTGGTCGCAGAGCTGAAGGCACCACAAGAAGGTACTTAGCTCGAAGCGGTGAAAAGTGTTTCTTTTGTAGAAGACCGTTTCGTAGAAAGAATGACGCAAGTGCGCGCTTGAATACCTTCGGGACTTCGGCGGTCCTGCCTTGGAGGTATTCTATTAGGGCCTTAAGTTCCGGGTCGGCCCTCTGTCGTTCAGCGAAGTCGTCGGTAGTTATCGTTCCTAAGAAGTAGTCGTCATCCGGGTCGTCGGGTAGCGGTTGGTCGACAGGCGCACGAGAGAGACAGTCGGCGTCGGAGTGTTTTTTTGCCGGACTTGTAAATGACAATAATGTCATATTCTTGAAGTCTCAGGCTCCATCGTGCGAGGCGACCTGAGGGGTCCTTCAAGGTGGCTAGCCAACACAATGCGTGGTGGTCGCTCACAACTTTGAAGGGCCTGCCGTAGAGGTAGGGGCGAAATTTCGACGTAGCCCAGATGATGGCGAGGCACTCCTTTTCTGTTGTGGAATAATTTGCTTCTGCTTTGGATAGCGATCGGCTGGCGTAACTAATAACCCTTTCAAGTCCGTCAGCCCTCTGCACAAGAACGGCGCCAAGACCTACGCTGCTTGCGTCAGTATGCATTTCTGTCTCGGCGAATTCGTCGAAGTGGGCAAGTAACGGAGGCGTCTGGAGGCGATGTTTAAGCTCCTGGAAAGCGTGTTCCTGCGGCGCTTCCCACTTAAATTCCACGTCGGTCTTGGTAAGGTTAGTGAGAGGATCGGCGATGCGGGCGAAGTTTTTCACGAACCGCCTATAATAGGCACACAGGCCCAGAAATCGGCGCACGGCTTTCTTGTCAGCGGGCGGTGGGAAGTCGGCGATGGCGGCTGTTTTCCGTGGATCGGGACGAACTCCAGACTTGCTGATAACGTGCCCCAGAAACAAGAGCTCCTCATACGCAAATCTGCACTTTCCTGGCTTCAGTGTGAGTCCGGAAGTCTTGATGGCTTGAAGTACAGCTTCAAGGCGCCGAAGATGCTCGTCGAAACTCGAGGAAAACACGACGACGTCGTCCAGGTACACAAGGCAAGTCTGCCATTTCAATCCTGCCAGTACTGTATCCATAACGCGTTGAAACGTTGCAGGCGCTGAGCAAAGGCCGAAGGGCATCACCTTAAACTCGAAGAGGCCGTCCGGTCTTATAAACGCCGTCTTCTCTCGGTCTCTTTCGTCGACTTCGATTTGCCAATAGCCAGTCTTGAGGTCCATTGACGAAAAGTACTTGGCGTTATGGAGCCGATCAAGTGCGTCGTCTATTCGTGGGAGGGGATACACGTCCTTTCTTGTGATTTTGTTCAGGCGGCGATAATCGACGCAGAAACGTAGGGTCCCATCCTTTTTCTTCACTAACACCACGGGGGATGCCCATGGACTCTTGGACGGCTGGATAATGTCATCCCGCAGCATTTCATCGACTTGTCTCTTCATGGCCTCGCGTTCTCGCGTCGAAACCCTGTACGGACTCTGACGGAGTGGTCTGGCATTTTCTTCGGTTATGATGCGATGTTTCGTGATTGGGGTCTGCCAAATTTTCGATGACGACGAAAAGCAATCTTCGTATTGCAGGAGCAGGGCCTTGAGCTGTTCTTGCTTATCATTGGGAAGTCTGGGATTGACGTCGAAAGCTATGGGTGGGGCTTGGTTCCTCTGAGCAGGTTCCGCAGAATCGGCGAGGGCGAAAGCACTGGTGGCTTCGACAATTTCTTCGATGTATGCGACCGTTGTTCCTTTGTTCACATGTTTGTACTGATTGCTGAAATTCGTGAGCAAAACCGTTGCTCTGCCTCCCCGCAGCTCTGCAATTCCTCTTGCGACGCAAATATTTCGGGTGACCAACAGATGCTGACTGCCTTCAACGACGCCTTCCAAGTCAGCTGATTTAGGAGCGCCGACTGAAATAATGACGCTTGAGCGAGGTGGAATGGTGACTTGTTCTTCCAGCACATTCAAGGCATGGTGTCCTGACGGCGTGCGCGGCGGTAGTGCTTCTTCTGTGGATAACGTTATCGACTTTGTTTTTAGGTTGATGACAGCACCATGGAGGCATAAGAAGTCCATGCCAAGGATGACATCTCTCGAGCAACGCTGTAGGACTACGAAGTCTGTAGGATAAATACGGCCGTTAATGGTGACTCTCGCTGTGCAGATTCCTGCAGGCGTTACGAGATGACCTCCGGCTGTGCGGATTTCAGGGCCTTTCCAAGCTGTCCTAACTTTCTTTAACTTCGCGGCGAACGACCCACTGATGACAGAATAGTCGGCTCCAGTATCGACGAGAGCGGTCACACTGTGGCCGTCGATAAGAACGTCGACGTCGCTAGTTCGCCGTCTCGCATTACAGTTAGGGCGTGGCGTCGGGTCACGGCTGCATCGGCTTGTTCTGCTGCTTCCATGTTGCGTCGTCAGGCCACCTTCGGTTGAGCTTTCGCCGTCAGAGCTTTGCCTGGTTGGCGTTGTGTTCGGAAAGCTCCGTCACGGCGTCGTCGTCGTTGGAGGATCTTCGGTAGTTCGTCGCACAGCAACCGCACCTCCACCGGTTGCTGCCCTTAGTTTCCCGGATACGGGCTAGGAGACCGGCCCCGCGTTGGGCCAGAGTGCTGCCGGTGGTGCGGTGACGTGCGGCGGCTGGGCGACGGGGAACGCGAAGGGCTTCGTGGTGTCCACCGAGTTTCTGTCAGGTAGTCGGCGATGTCACGTGGTCGTTCTCCTGGCTGTGGACGCGGTGCATTGACGGCGAAGCCACGCAGTCCCATCTGTCGGTACTGGCAACGGCGGTATGTGTGTCCGGCCTCGCCGCAGTGGTAGCAGAGCGGGCGATGGTCAGGGGTGCGCCAGACGTCAGTCTTCCTCGGTGCACTGCGCTGGGCTGCTGGCGAACGGTATGACGTCGGTGGGGGTGGTGGCAGCGGTGGCGTCTGTTGACGGAAGTGCGACGGGGCGGCGTTTTGGCGTGGACGGGGAGGAGCGTTGTGGCGCAGTGCAGCGGCGTAGCTCATAGCTTCCGGCTCGGGCAGCGGTGCGTGGGGAAGTTGAAGCGATTGCCGAACTTCTTCTCGCACAATGTCGGCGATTGAATCCAGTTGAGGCTGCGCCGAAGGCAACAGCTTGCGCAGCTCTTCCCGCACGATCACTCGGATCGTTTCACGCAGGTCTCCGGAGTTACTGGCTTGAGCAGCAGCGCAGTCTGCAGTCAGGCGACGATTATACTGTCTAGTGCGCATGTCCAGTGTCTTTTCGATCGTGGTCGCTTCGGCTACAAATTCTTGGACGGTTTTCGGCGGGTTTCTTATCAGTCCCGCGAAGAGCTCCTGTTTGATCCGTCGCATAAGAAAACGAACTTTTTTCTCCTCAGGCATGTCTGGGTCAGCGTGACGGAATAGTCGGGTCATTTCTTCTGTGAAAATGGTGACATTTTCATTTGGTAGTTGAACCCGAGTCTCTAATAAAGCAGCGGCCCTCTCTTTGCGAGCGACGCTCGCGAACGTTTGCAGGAATGCGCCGCAGAAAACATCCCACGTTCGGAGCGTGGACTCCCGATTTCCAAGCCAAGTCCTTGCGGTGTCTTCCAAATAGAAGAACACACGACGCAGCTTTTCGTCATGATCCCAGTGGTTGAGGGCGGCCACACGGTCGTATGTCTCCAGCCAGGACTCCGGGTCTTCGAACGATGACCCATGGAAAATTGGTGGTTCCCTGGGTTGATGCATGACCATCGTGGGCTGGGACGCTGCGGTTGTCATGGTCGCTGAAGTCGCTGTCATGGCCTTCGTCTTCCGCGCCTTGTCTGGTAGAAGCCCGTACTCCGGTGGTAGCCCTTGCTGTCGGCGGCTTGTTCGCTGCTCCTGGTTGGCATCGGTGTCTTCTCCGCGACGTGGGCTGGGTTCACGGCTTGACGGGGGCGTCCGGTACATGAACGAAGCAGCACCTCCACCAGATGTCACGGGGTCGTGACGTGGCTGAAGACAGGAGACTTCGTGTTGGAATATAACTGTTTATTTGGGCGAACCTGTGCCCGGTAAACTGAAAGTCCAATTACAGCAGCAGTCTCGCACAGATAGCAGTCTCGGACTGATAGCGGCGAACGGAGCGTCGGCCTTCGATCAACCAATCACAAGCGGCGAAGCGCGTCGGCATTTATACTCTTGCCGTCGAATGTTCTAGCGTTATCGCTGGTGGTGGCGTAGCTTCCAGAACAATCTGTACCGTTCGCACAGTGGGCGTGATCTTATCAAAATGATCTACTACAGTCCGGAACCTTCTAGAAAACTGCAGGCGCGGTTTGCGCTGAGAATCATGCGGTGTTTTCGGACGATAACAAAAACTTGGGAAATGGAACGTGGCAATATTATCGAACCTTCTTGAAAAATAAAATTCAGTTTACGCTGAGCATTTCTGACACACTTTGCAGTCCCAATTCTAATGATGCAAAAGTGCAAATAAAAAACGTGCGTGGCAATATATACTGCACCAAAAGCAGTTGACAATCTGCATGCTTGAATAATGATAAGCTTTTCGTTCGCCTGCAAACGAACCCAGTTGCTACATTTGATAATTTGTATAACAGTCCCTAATAAAGTAACAACTTAGGTTATGTAAGCAAAAAGAAGAAAAACTTACGTGCAAGTTTTCATTGATTTTGTTGGTATCCTCTTCATAATCCTATATGAATAACGAAGTCATCAGGGTTGCTGCTTTGAATATTCATATGAACAGTCGCGAAATTCACTGAATGCCAAAACAATTGGTACCAAAAACATCAAAAGCCCTCGTTGAACTACGCACTCACTTTACTGGCTCTCAGTGGTCATTCCAGTAGCACTGTCCACAAATTTCTAACAAACCCACAATAACATATTCTTGAGTTAGCGACTATTCTATTGTAATATAATAATGCTACCGCGTACCCACATATTAATGTACTGATTATTCTCCAAGACTTTTATCATTCTGTCCTTTTCTTCAGGCAGGCATGGATAGGCTCATTTCAAGACAAAGAAGGCGTCGCAGTAAAAAAAAGGAAGAAGGTTAACACTACAGAGGACAAGCCTGAAAATGTTTAGGTAAGGTACGCTTTCGTTCTTTTTCTTCACTGTCCTTTTTCTTTCCTCCTTTATCACTTTCTCTGGGTTTTAGCGCATTTATTTCTGTTTATTTGTGGCTCTCTATCCTTCGTTTTGTCTTTCTTGATCCTCCTGCTTCTTCCTGATTTAGCATTTCTTCCTCTTTTCTAGGCTCGTTTCTACTGTTGGATTTTCATACGTGGTTTTTGTTTTGCGTTAGGCAGAGCGCACTAATTACTTTTTTTGATAGTGTGTGATCTTCGTCTAGGCAACAGAAGAATAAAACGAAATGAACTTCACCGACTGTGTGCTTATTCATTCAAAAAAATTGGCAGCATATCCAGGGAGTGAATGATGGAGAGTGAGGCGAAGCATTCGTCCGTCCATTCGTTCTTGCTTCCGTCCGTCCATGCGTCTGTCTGTGTGACCGTCCATGCGTCCATCCGCCGTCTGTGCGTGCGTCTGTTCGTGCGTCCACTCTGGGTTCTTCCATGCGTCCACCCCTGCGTCCGTTCATGCGTCCATCCATCTTTCGCCTTCCTCTTTCTTTCGCCTTCCGCTCTTCTTCTTTCATTCGCCGCCAGGCCTCCCACTGTGTCTTGAGTTGCCGAAACTCTCTTCATTAACTGCAATATTTCCCCTCCCAAAGGATCTGGATGTGCCGATCATACATCTTATTCGCTATTGTGTTTTAAATGACCATGCATTTTATGTTAAAAGTACAAGGCGAAGCGTTTTTGAACTTTTGTATGTTCATTAGTGAATACTTCTTATGCTCGTATGTTTACTACGTATTTTTGTGTATTTTTGTGTTGAAGGTGTATAGCGACGCGTTTCAAACTTTGTATATGAATTTGTTCATTGTTTTCGGATGCAAGTGTTTTAAATTATCTCTATTTCTTACTGTGCGTGTGTGTACATGAATCTGTTCTTGCATTGCATTTTTGATCTTGCCCGCCAACTGTTTGTTGCGAAAGAAAAGGGGCACAGACATCGTCAAGCCGTAATGTGGCTTTTTGTCTGTGTCCCTGTTATCTGTACAATGTATATATGCGAAATAAAGTTCAAGTTCAAGTTCAAGTCTTCTTTATTGTATAAGGGGTCCTGAAAGCTTCCTTGCATTTCTGATCTGCTGTCAGATGACCTTTTCCGCACAGCTTACACTGGGGCTCACATGCATATTCCTCGCGTGGAGCGGTCATTCCGCATCCCCGGCAGCGAACATAGTCGCTGATACACACGTCCGATCTGTGTCCTAGCTGGTCAAATCGGTAGCACACCTCGTATTGTTTCTTATAAAGCACGCACTTCAGCGGTACGCCGTAACAGTACTTTCACCTGGGCACTGTCTCATTTTTGAAGATGATGACCACTGAACTTGAGTTTCCCAGCTTCGTAACACAAAGTATCAGCGGGTTCCTCAAGTTGCCGAAAGCGTCTGTCAGTTCCTCTACTCACGATCTCGGGTCGATGCCGCGCACCACATACCGTTCGCTATCCTCGTGTGGCGCGAGGCACGCCGTGACGTCGTAGTTCTTGCCTTCAATCTTGATAGACTTAATACTGGTCACCTTCCAGACAGTGTCTATGTCTGGAGTGCTGAAAATCAGGGTGCCTTGTTTGTCGTTAACATAAAGCACTTCCTTTTCTTGTCCCTTAATCCACGGAACTCGCGCTGCCATGCGCACCGCCTCACTGAGCCTGGTGTTTGGAACTTCGGTGAGCGTCAGCCCGCACTTCGGACGAATGATTATCTTGTAGTCGTTCGCCGGCAACCGCCGTAGGTACGACGCAATCAAGCGCTCCACGATCTTTTGCCCCAGCTTTTTGTGTGCTGCGTTCGCAGCGGCCCTCTTCTTCCTGTCTTCGCCGGGCTCGGCTCCACTATCTGCCTGGGCGTTGCCATCTTGGCGCCCCTGTCTGTCACCTCTAGCGGAGTCATGCAGCTCTTTAACAAGTTTTCCATTTTTCGTGATCCAGTCAGCGGTTTTAAATTCCTCAGGGGTAATTTCAGGACCCTCCACAGTCACCTCCCTTGCCCTCGCGTCTCCACAATGGGGCTCTGAGGCGAACGCTGGGGGCGTCGGCCACAGCCGAGCCGCCGTGTTTGTTCACCGTTAGCGTTAGGCTTTGCTGGGCGGAGACGCAGTCGACAACAAAATAGCCATAAAATGTCCCAAAACGTACTCACAGTCCTGAAGTCGTGTTCTAGATGATCCCTAGAACTTCAGGCCGGCGATTATAGGAGTTGTTTGCTGTAACTGCGCAATTTCCACCAGACCAAACAACTTTCTGCGGAGCTGATGCGAGGCACATCCGAACTCCCTGGCCCCCTGGTGGCCTCCCAGATTTATTGAAGAAAAATTTCTGCTGATTAAGTGAGGAGGTGACCAAACCTACTGAATTTCTCTTTTTTTTTACAGGAACGATCGAAAAATCTGGTATTTTTTGTGCGTCGAGGATGATTTAGCACGGTTTCACGTGGTGACGCACAAAAAAAAGGTAAGCGTTCAGCTCTCCTAAATGACATCACAAAATAATTACTGGAAATGCTTGAGCTAGTGTACTTTCTCAACAAATTGCGTGGACAACAAAATAGCAGAAAAACACCTTTTCCGCTCCGTACGCGTTCTTGTCTTTTCTTTTTCTCTTTTTTCCCTTTCATTCTGTACGCCCTAGAGCCTAATTTAAAGCACAATTATTCCACATTACCCTACCTTCGCTGGAATGTGTTGAATGAAAAAGCAAACACACCACTAGCTTAGAGCATTAATTGAGCCAGTTAGCCAGCGTTTGTTGGTGTGAACCACTCTTGCAGAAAAGCCACTTACAGTAGTTTGAAACGGCTTTGATATTTCACGATATTTTCATTGCAGATGTGTTGGCAAATGAACTTTCCAAACGACCTGCTTTCGAGCATAGCTAGACTACCAGAACAAAGTATTTTTTTCGTGCTATACTTCCCTGCTTTTCACCTCTGGCACTTTTTGCGCACAGGTGCTACATCGCGGCAGTGATTTTAGAAATGGCTTCATGACTTCGAGGTACTCTCTCTGAAATGTGGAGGGCTTAATAGACATAGAAATAGAACATTACTTATGCATGAAAGTCAACGGCTAAACGTTGCAGCATGATGGGACATGGCCTACGTCGTAAAGTACATACGAAGTAAATAGCACGCAAAGGCGTAAGACGATAAACCGGTGTCGGATTTATGTTGTGTAGTAATTCTTGGCGCTCAACGTCCCAAAACCATGACATGACTAAGAGAGTCATCGTAGTAAGGTTCGTGTGTAGTGGATGTTGTACGTATCGACAATCCCTTGGTGATCCAAGTGCACGCTGGAAACGCGAAGAGGCAGAGTCCGGTTGAAGGTAGCGTTTACTGCACGACCGTTCACTTGGGCCGCGCCCAACAAACCCCCTTTTCCCGTCTCCAAACCGCGCCTTTCCGCGCAGCTGAAAAACAACCATAAACAGAACTAGTCTCTGTGCCCCTCCTTCTCCTTTCTCTAAGCAAGGAGAAAAGGAATTCTCGGGACACTCTCTTTCGGGCGCACCACCCGCGTTGGTCATTATCACCGGCGGACCATAACCCGATCTCGCAGCTTGAGCTCTACCGTCGCTTCAGCCACATGGCCCAGATTGCGGTGCTTACCTGGCTGTCCCGAAATCAGCTGCGGTGGTTCGTATCCCCGGCACAAACTCCAAGCAATATTTCAGGGAAACTGTCACCGCCTTCAAGCCACCTCTACCGAGGACCCCTGGGGCGTTGGCTCCTTGGATCCGCGTTCACTGCGGCATTATATACAGCTCGAAAACGTATTCTCAAAAGCTCATACACTCTGAGACTGACTCTAGGGAAAAGTTTAAAATATTTGACCAGGGGGGGGGGAGGGGTATATTGTGAGCGTTAAGTCGTAGCACCAGCGTTGTAGAACACTCTTGTGGGTGCATATACAGGGAGGAGGTGAAAATCTGCTGAACCACGTTTTCTCCGCTTAGTATATACGACGCAACTTATGATGAAGTTCAATCTCGTGGTGTGTGCTTTCTGATAACCCTTACTACGCACGCGCACGAACTAGTCAAAGCACTGATAGAGCGCGCTCAACACTGGTGCACTCCAGCCTGTGTCTGTGGCTAGGTAAGACGCTGTGGCCACTCCCTCTTACACTGTTTCAGCAATCACGTGATCGCATTGGGGAACAATATTTTGCAGACACGCGATGAACCAACACATCGTGTTTAAGGAGAACGCGCTGGCACGCGCTAGCGCGTTTGAGCTTGTGTAAGTGGTTGTTTAGGAGGATGGGCCTCTCGCCCTTAAACTCTCTCAGCAATCACATAATAGCATCGGGGAAAGATATTCTGCAGAATCGTAATGAAGACACGTGCTCTAGCCTGGCGTGGCGATGAACCCGCGTGGCGTGCTCTAACAAGAGACTGGGAGAAGTAACAGCAGCAAAAACTACACTAAATTTATGGTGTGGTCTATTTGCAAGGACGCGTTAACGTTAGACAAGGTACCTGTGATGAACGCAAGCTTGAATCGACTGATGCACTGCATCGCACGCTACTCGTGGTTTCTTTTGGTAAAATATATTATACTTAGTGTATTGTTTACTTCCAAGATGCACTTCCAAGACGAAAATGCCCTAGGGCCTCTCATTTCTCACGACGCACTTCAAATGAGCTGATCTCCCCGCTGGAAATATCCCGTTTCTGCGCCTTCTTGGAAATGACACTACCAAATCCCCAATCGTCTCGTCTTCTACAGAAGGCGGCTCATCATGTCTACCTAAAAAACTAAAGCATTTATCTTTGCACAGCCTTAAATTGTGGTCAAGTGACACCTTCAGGGCATGACTAATCTGAAAGGTAAAGCCCATATGGGCATTGCAGTTTTTAAGTCATTAATGCAGTACATGCGAGCCTCGCTCATAAATGATGCAAATATGTAGTATAAGATAGGTATCATTCATACTTACTGTACGATATTCGTATAGCATTCGACGATGGCTTTCGTAGGAAGTTGCGTATTTAAGAATAAGTTTGATGCATCTGTACGGAAGTTCCGACTTTGGCGGATCCTTACTGACTCCCACCAAATAAACAACCTCTTTTTCTTTTAGCAGCTGCATGAGAAAGAATACATATATAAAGTAGAAATGCAAAGAGAGAGCTTAGCTTAATAAACTTCAGAACTCATTGAACAGATATAACTATAGCCCAAATTTCAATAACAGAAGCAGCGTAGCTTGAAACTAAATAGCTCTCTGCAGCAGCCTTTTTATAAATACTAATCTTTTGCAATCCATATACTTGTAGGTTGTTGTGGAGAGCAGCTTTATGTAAACAGGGGGTAAGTGAGAGTTGCCGTTTTGAAACAAGTAATAATAGTTTGTCTATACCATTGGGTCACATTGATGCAAGATACAATAAAGATGCACGCGCAAGCCGTTCGCTGCGCTCTCCATGGTGCCTAGGCGTGCGTAATAAACAAAGAAAAAAAAGTGCCGGCGGTGCACGCCTGAAATAATTCTGATAGATCAGCCACGCACAATCTTTGTGGGACATGAGGAGAATATGAGCTGCCGAATGCCGGAGAAGCAAAGGCGTTCTTGGACCGAACACAGACCGTTTTCTCTTTAGCTTGTTTTTGTTGGGAAGGGGGTGGCACCAGTTTGTCTTATTTCCGCTATTGAGTTAATGTTTACTAGTTTAAGTGTGCATGAAAAGTTTTATGGAGGTGCGAGATAAAAACCCTATCTATTCTCAAGTTTGAGAAATATACTCGAAACAAAAAAAACTTCGGTACAGCGAGCTGACTCTTCTTCACCAGCGCAGCAGCCGTAACATATGCAGTGAGGTCCACGTGTTTTCCTATTTAGTTTGCGCCAGAACAGTAACAGCTTCCAGCAGAGACACTGCCGAGACGACTTATCAGGTCACGCGTACAGAAATCGCAGAGGATCCGCTGATGGCGCCCGAAATATTCCACGGTGATGCAGACAACAACGTAACGGACTAGCTCGAACGACTTGGGTGCGTCGCCAGGGTCTATTTCAGGGATAATTCACGCAAGCTACAATGTGTTTACCTTGCTATTAAGTATTCTGCTTGAACGTGGCTCGAATACCACGAGGCTGCCTCTCTTCCTGTGGAACTGTCTTTGAGAAGCTGCCTACCATCTACTCGAGTAGGAATCGTACGTGAAGGGTCCAGGCTGCTATTGAAGCACAAAACCAGGTGATTAACAAAAGTGTGGCCATTTATTTCAACCACATGACCCGTCTCTCCCGCCATGCATATCCTAACATGAGCGAGAAAATCAGAGTGTATCCACAGAGTTAATGACGGAGAGAGGAGAGAAGCTGGCTCCGCACGCCTCTGGCACGATGCTTCGGCCTGCCGTTGTTGTACGCCGGGATCTTGTCGGCGCCGCTGCGCAGCTTAATAGAACGCTTCTGCATAACGTACTCGCACATCGGGGTTTCATTATCGAGCGCGACTTACCGGCGCCTGGCGCGCACGCCGCTCTGTAGCCTGTCCATCCACGGATCTTCCGTACGCGCACTGGCGCCAGACGGCGTTAGTTTTACTACATCATGCCTCCTCGCGGACTGTGCCGCTGACGAATACGCAATCGCCAACTTGTTCGTGTGACGTCGTCCTTATTTTCTCACGCGCTCACATATCAGGGTTCCGTCTGCGAGTGCGAGGCCAATGCGAGCGAGTCACATTATTTACATTGCCGCAGCGTATAGGTGAAAAAGGAAAGAACAAGGGAAACTGGATGCAATTATTCGAAAGTGCATTAAGAGGGTCTTAGGCTTTCCAAACAACACAAATGAGGAAAAGCTCAAAGCTCTTGGTATGCATAATACATTTAGTGAGATTGCAGAAGCGCAACAAACAGCACAAGCTGCACGACTGTCCTCTTCCAAAGCTGGGAGACGCATCCTGGAGTTTCTGGGTTGCGAACCAACTATGATAGCAGACAAAAAGATACAGCTTCCACCCAAATTGAGGGAGCAGATTACGGTCTCACAAATTCCTAGAAATGTTCACCCTCTCTACAAAGTCGGCCGCCGGGCCGCTAGGGCTAGGTCGCTCCTCAGTTCCGCCGCTGCCACCCCTGAACTTGTGGCGTTCGTTGACGCAGCACAGTATCCCGGCACATTCAATTTCGTGGCTGTGGTCACTGACCTTCACGGTAAAATCCTCACAGCAGCATCTCTTCGAGATACCACGCCGGCTAGGGCAGAGCAGGCTGCTATAGGAATGGCCGTGGCGATTTCCATGCGCACGCGCATTTTCACTGATTCTCGAGCTGCTGCACGAGCGTTCATGACCGGGTCAGTCTGTGAGCAGGCGGCCCATCTTCTTACCAAAAGACCACATTGCACGGAAATCGACGGCCACATCACCTGGTTTCCTGCCCACATGGGCAAGGATGTCCACCCTGTTATCCCTAATGCCAATGAGCTTGCCCATGCCCGAGCACGCGAACTGTCCCACCGTGACGGGCAATCGGCATCTAATTTTGGGGATGGCATCCGGCAGCTTGATTCGCTCCTCACCTTTAACGAAATTTGCAAAAATTATCAATTGGCCAGGCGTAGCTTTCCGCTCCCGCACCCGCAACTCTCTAGGGCCCAGTCAGTCACTTTAAGAATGCTGCAAACGGGTACTTACCCGTCGCCTTTAGTGTACAGCAAATTTATCGACAGCATAAAGCCGCAATGCCCTCATTGCGAAGAGAGACGTTGCACGTTACCCCACATGCTCTGGCAATGCGCGGCGCTGCGCGATGGCGAGCCTCTCAGCACAGAAGCTGCCTGGAGGACGGCAATTACCAGCTCGGACCGCGAGGTCCAAATCCGGGCTGTCCAGAGGGCCCGCAATTTGGCGGAGGGGCTCGCTCTTCCTGTCCCCACGTGGGTGCGGCCCGCAGCCGACCCTCCCTCTTGAGGGGAATCGGCTCCTCAGGACAATTTGTAAATAAAGTTCATTGACTGACTGACTGACTGCGAGTGCGAGCCTCCACCGCATGAATCATCCGCAGGCTGCATACGTCTGCCGTCAGTCTGTCTGTCTGTCTGTCTTCAAATGGACAGATGGATGGATGGACGGAAGTGTGAATGAACACAGAGACGTACGGATGGAAGGACGAACACATGGACGGATGCACGAATGGACATATGGACGCACGGACCGATGATTGGACAGGTGAACGGAGGAACGGAAGCACGGACGAACGCACGGATGAATGCATGGATGGACGGACGGATGAACAAACCGACGAATGCAGGGACACACGCGCGCAAAGTCGGACAGACGCACGCACAGGTAGATGCTGCGCCCTCACCAAGTAACAAGTGGAACAATAAAAAAAGACTTGACCCCCGAAACTGCCAGTGCTCGGCAAGCGTTTGCCTTCTCGAAGCATACAAAAAAAGATTAGCTGTGGCAGTGGTCGAGAGATGGCACAGCCTTCGGAACGTCATGGGCATTCCATGCATTGCCTGGGGTAGTTGTTTTCGCGAAACCCTGACAACCTCTAGTAATTACTCCGTACATCATTTTGCAACCGTTGATAAACTTGCGATTTGTGAGAATCAGATACAACATATTTATGTGTGGGCATGTTGTGGTATGGCCAAAAACGTGAAAAAAAAGCTGACGAAAGCTTACTAATCACCTGTGCCACGGTGGTCAGTCGAAATTCATTGCTATATAGGCTTGTACGATTACGTAGTAGGGCGTGAGTAAACACGCCTAAGTGTGTGTCGCTGTGAAAAATTGTTTATTGTACTCTTAGTCATTGAGTTCACTCTATAGGTGTACTATGTGTCGTTGTGTGCATGTGTACAGAAGGAAAAGTAGCTTCCGCAGCACAGGAAGAGCAGCGCCCGTGCAGCTCTTCACGAACGATGTCGCGAATAAGCGCACGCAAGTCAAGGGGTGCAGGCAAACGAACGTCGGTGGCATCAAAGCAAAAGCGAAGGGACTGAAGCTCGTCAAGTCGCTGACAGATGGTTATCACGTCCTAGGTGGTGGCAGGATTTTGCGTGGCGAGGGCGTTAAAGGCGACGCTGTTAATGCCTTTAATAATGTGGCGTATTTGGTCGTTCTGAGACATGCCGGTGTTAACGCGCTTGCACAGTGCGAGGACATCCTCAATATAAGAGGTGTAAGATTCACCCGGCTGCTGCGTGCGTTCAGCGAGTTTCTTCTTTGCTGCCTCAGTGCAAACTGCAGGGGCACCAAATACCTGACAAATTGGCTGCTCGAAAGTGTCCCAGTCGGGAAGATCCAGGTGGTGGTTCCAGAACCAAGTTTTCGCAACATCGGACAAGTAAAATAGGACGCTGCGCAACTTCGGTGGATTGTCCCACCTGTTCAAATCGCTGACGAGGTCGTAGTTCTTGATCCAGTCTTCGACATCATCGCCTCGGAGACCGGAAATTACAGGTGAATTACGCAGGCGAGTGTTGTTGGGCGGAGCGGGCGGCGGTGGCTGCATTAGAACGGCGACGTTGGATGGGCCAGGGTTTTGTTGGGCTGCCCTGGCAGGGGGTTGTATGCGACGACCCGAGCGGAGCTCCAGAGAGAACGAGCGAGAGGACTTGCGGGAACGAAAAGCACAGTCCACCACTTGTGAGGAACCGGTTTATTCAGCCAGGCTCGAGCTAAATCACGCTGGTGATTTTTAGATGAAGAAGATGATATTTTTAGATGAAGAAGATGTACAGGTGATGATGATATCAAAGAGAATAAAGAGTCATTCGCTTGTCGCGCTCACAATACTTTTAAGTCTAATTGATTTTAAATTGATTAGATGAAATCAAATTTAACCTATTGAGAGATTTGCAATCATAATCCCCTTGATTTCATTAGGAATCTTTGCATAGCAGAGCAGATATCTCGGTGACAATGACTACATGAGGACGCTCCCAAGGAGGGATTATCAGAACTAATGAAACCCAATGCCATTCGAATAACAGCCGCTTTAAAAATGTTTTTCTTCGGTAACTTCAAGTGACTACAGAATAAAAATATAGCTCAATTGTTTCATTCTTGTTACAGAATGAGCAAAGAAGTGAAGGAGCCAGACCAGCTCAATGCATGTCTTAACTTTGTTTTAGAACTCTACAGCGTAATTTCGTAAAAATAACTTCTTTGCGTGTTGACCAGACCTTTCCACGCCAAGGGAATAAAAGGTTTGGATATTCGTTTAGTTGAGTGATTAAAGTTTTACCAGAGTCGTTATACATGGCACGCCTTCAAAATTTCCCACCTTATTATGAGTGCTGATGTGGGAGTAATTGAAAGTACCGGACCACTTAGAGTGGCTTTCACCAAAGGGTCCGCCATTTCATTGATTTTCAATCTCTTGCGTCCTGTGACCAATCAAATTCAAGTGAGTTTGGCCCAGAAAATGAAACTTGCGTGAAAATAACGAGTCACTATAGGAGGCGAGCGCGAACACAAAGATAAAGAATCGGTAACAATAGCGGCACTTGAGGCTGGTGGGCAGAGTTTTTTTAATGTTATTATCACCAACCTAAATTCTGCTGAAAATACTGACAAGTAATCTTGTAGTATTAGAGAAAAATACCAGTTGAGCTTTTCAGAGAAATTGCCACTGCCAGATTTCTCTTGAGATTGTGAGGTATCTGTAACTATGATATTTATTATAATTATCTCTTCTAAATGCTTTTTCAGAAGGCCATTTGGTAAATGTGTAGGCAGACTTTTTGCGTGATTTGGATATATACCGCCAAACATGATTGCGAGTTTCTGCCTTGCATTGCTGTGGAAAAAGATTTGAAAAAAAGGTAAACAAATAATGGACCAACAAGTGATTGTACTATGCCACCTGCAGAGTCTGAAGCCGAGGCCAATAAAGTAAAAAATAATGCTGGCGGGTGCATAAAAATATTATTTTTGTTTTAAAGAACACTCATAAAAATTCGAAAATATTTGTACCATTAGTATTCTCAATCTGCACAAAAGAGAGTACGAACTTGCCTCCAAGTACAGTACATTATTGACGACGAATATTGGTAATGCAAGACATAACCTTGCGGCCTCTCTTTCCAGGAGTACCAGAGGACGCAATCGTCTGTGATAATCGTCATCATTATCTTCATCTTCATCAGCGTCATCATCATAGTTTTGGTGTGTATTAGGTAAGTTTTTGCCACGATGGCAGTAACGTAATGCGTGGTCTTGAACCCACTTGTTCGTCATTGTCTTGAGCGTCATCGTCATGACGTCTTAAGGGTACCTTGCATGGGCTGTGCCGTAATGACGGAAGTAGAATTGGTGGTAGACAACAGCTTTCTTGTCAAAGTGATCGTTAGCAGCAGCTGTGGCGCATAATGCCAAAGCGGACAACGTGCAAGCCTCGACCTAAAGAAGCTTCACCCCAAAAATGTCCTTGTCGCAATTATCTATCGGTGAACTTCACTACATCTGGAGGTTTCAGTCGCAGAATAATGACTTCAAAGTTCATTTTGGTAGATAAACCAGAAACAAATTATTCTTTGCTTTTACCGTTCACCATGTGGGACAGTTGATGTTTGGAGGCGGGCGGTATGTCGGTCGTAGAGGAGTGGGTTTGTTATAATAAAGAGGAGTTTGGACAAATTCCCACTAATACCACGGTTTTGAGAGGCTACGCTTTCTTACACTTACTCAAGATGATACATCCATACCCGCAGTTAAATCATGTATGGCGGTTTTTCTAAGTGCGCCGCAGGCTCGCTTGAGCGGGCATTGTCCTTGTCGGTGGTCATGCCTTATAGAACTGTAGATTAATAAGTAGCCAGACAGAAAGGTGTGTTAGTGTTAAAATGGGAGTAGATGACTGGGTGTACCTAGCAATGGCCTATGGCATATGACTGGAATTTGTCGGCAGCGTGGGTGTGAACCCCAATTTATTAAAACGATCAGAGTGTCACGGCGTGAGAACACTACTCGAGATGCTTGGCACATACACAAAGAAGAAAAATCGTGCATCAGATTCCCGTCTAGTGCTTCGCAAAGTACAGATACATTGTGCCTGAAAAGGTAGGCGGATTTTTGCACTGGCGCATTTTTATTGGTGGCTCGCACAGGTTGTCGCACGTTTGTGTACGGGTGATCTGTACGACATGCGCGGGTCTATATCTATGTTCTTAGCATGGATGAAAAAAAACATGATTTTGTATCCAGTGTGTTAGTGGGCTGGGCTCCCCCCTAGGTGTCGGCTAGAAGGTCTTACCTCCTAGCGGCTTCCTCGGCCCGCTGGATTGCCAATAGCTGATCGTCCAAGGCTGAACAGAGCAGCATGGCCAGCAAACGCACGCGGAGGCTTGAGGAGGAGGCCGCATTCTCATTACTGTGTTTTAATTCCTGCCATTCTCATAGTATACGTTCCAAGGAAGCTCGTGCCTACAATAATTGCATTGAGCGGTCGCGTATATCTCTGGATACATAGCGCGGAGTAGCACTGGATTTCTTTAGGATCTGGTGTGTAGTTGTCGCCAATGGACAGGCTGTGTCCTGTTAACTTTATGGTGAGCAAGGGGGTAAAGACGCCTCTGTAATATATAATCTTTGGTAATATCATTGAACATTGTCATTTGGTCCTCCCACTTCTACATATTTGGAAATTGTGACTAGGGATCAGCATTTGTCGTAGCCCGGTAAGTGAGTCCTCGAGCTCCGCTGTGTGCCACCTCGTTAGGGTTGTTATTTCTCGTGATGTCAGGTATGTGAACTGGGAACCGAGGAATGCAAACGCATCTGTTGCTGTTTGGTGTTGCCTTTTCTTAGAATTCGCAGTTTTTCAGGGGGGAGGGGGGGGATTCAGCCATTTGCAAAGTTGCGTAGAGCTGCTTGTAAATCGCTCATTATATAAAACGTGTCAGTTTGTGATATCACCAAAGCTATAGCTATCTCTTCCGCCTTTTCAACACGTCTTGTGTGTATTGTCAAACTAGTGCTGTATTGTTTCTTGTTGCTAACTACTGCCGTGACGAAGCAGCTTTTGCATTTGTAACGAGCGGCATCTACGAAGACTGCTTATTTGTTTTTTCCGGAACTATTTGTCATCATCTTGGCTCTGCTCACCTTTTCACCTGCGTTGTGCACGGGTAGCATTTTTTAGGCAATGGAGGCACTGTTAGGGTAGCCCGTACTTCACGAGTAATGTCGCATTTGGTGCCAAGTTGTGTGTGGTAAGCGATGCCTAAATTGTTTCAGGATGCATTTACCAGTCTTGTTTTAGAGAGGCGCTCATACTGTGCAATACGTTGCGCCTCTAGCAGTTCCTCAAGTGTATTATGCAAACCTTGCTCTAACAGCCTCTCTTCGCTTGTGCTTTGCATGAGCCCAAGCGCTTGTTTGTAGATTTTTCTTATGAGGCTGTTTAATTTCATTTTTTTCTGCTGCGAACCATCTATGTTATGCAGAAAGATACGTAATGTAGCTGATGACAAACGCGTGGATGAGCCTTTTGAGATTTGCCTCTTTCATGCCACAATGCTTATTCGTATTTCTTTTGACTAGGCGCATTGTTTGAGAAACCATCGCTTTGATATTGCATACCGTTTCCTCGTTGCTGCCTTTGGCTTCTATTGTTAACGGCAGTACCTACCCTTATCTTGTCTACAACGGGCATGGTGTGTTCATCTTGTGTTTTAAGTTGTATGTGTGTGTAGGTACGTGTGTTGTGGTGCATGGGAGGTCGGTATTTTAATGTTGGTCTATATAGTAGCAGCTCACAATTTTTGGCTGCACACGTGAGACCAGTTCTTTCCAGCTATTGCTCTACGGTGTCGATCGCTTCGTTTAAACGTTGTTCAATGGACCCATCGCTGTCGGTGCATGCCCAGAGAGTAACATGATCTGCATATACTGTATGGTGCAAACCTTCTATCTTTTCTGATCTGCTTGGGAGGCCAGTTAGGACTATGTTAAATAGGACAAGTCATATCACCAATCTTTGGGGTGTCCCTGCACTACCCATAGATATTTCTTTGGATGTGAGGCCTCCTACAACAATTTTGGCTCGCCTATTAATTAGAAAGTTCCAGATATATGTATACACCCACTCACCTAAGCCCAAGTTACTGACATGAATCTGTATCGTTTGGTGGGTGAAATTATCAAATGCCTTTTTTAGATAAAGCCCGAGGATTGCTCCAGTTGATCTGCTAGGGTCATCTATGACCTGGTGTATCATTTGTAGCATGGCGTCTTGTGTACAAAGATACTTCCGAAATCTTATCATTGTACATGGGAGTAAGTTGTCCTCTAGGTAGTTAGTCTATCGGATCAGTAAGGCATGTTCTAATAACTTACCCAGGCTGGAAGTTAGTGATATACGTATTAAGTTTTTAAGCTGTAAGCGTTTGCCAGGCTTGCGTATAAGCACAACGTGCGCCGTTTTCCATTGCTGTGGTATGTGGCCTTCTCTCCTGCATTCATCAATAAAGTCTGTTAATTTGTCAATGGACATATAGCCTAGGTTTGACAGTGTTTTGTTCGCAATGGCGTCAGGGCTTGGTGCCGACGTAGTATTTAGTTTGTGTAGAACTGCTCGCATCTCGGCTTCGCTGAATTCTTCATCAAGATCAGGATTCGGCATTCCTACGTAATCGGAGTGGGTATATGGTGGTGCCTAGGATTAGTATTTAAGTGCGACCTGTTTGAGAAACTCTTTTTCTGTGCCTTTATAGGCATGCAGAATGTGTTAATAATTTGTCTGTGTGCTGTGTTTGTATCTTCTCTGTTTAGGAGGTGTCAAGGGGAATTACACGTTTAGCCTAGGCTCATTTGGTTGTACAAGATGGTACAAGTTTCTTCTCATTGTTGGCAACAAAGCTGTTGTGCATAATGTTCGATTTTTTCTTGAAGTGTAGCTATCTTTTTTGTTGATGTTCTGTTAGGTTTCTGCATTTTCCAGCATTTTGGCAGCCCTTATTTGGCTTCCCACCTATGTAATAGCCTACTGTCTAGAATATCAAGCGTAGCTTCCGGTGGTACTATTTGTGTTGCCTTTGAAATATCTTTTTTAGATTAGTGGTCCATTAGTCAACGTTTGCATCGTTTTCTGTGATGCCCTCTTGTATATTCCTGAATTTAACCCAGTCAACTAGCCTGAGTTGTTTGCTCATGTGTTCGGTGGGCCCCCAATAAGCTGGATTTCAATATTAATGTGATCGCTTCCAAAGTCTTGCAGTGTATTCAGCAATCGTGCAGATTACGTGTTCTTTAGAAAAGTAAGGTCGGGCGTGGTATCACCACAGACACTATTTTCTTGCCTAGAGGGCATTGTGGGGTCAGTGATGAGATTAGGCCTTCCTGTTTTCAGTCGAGCCAAAGATCCCTGCCATTGGTGTGAACGTTTCTGTAGCCCCATGTAGAATGAGGGGCAATAAAGTTTCCACCCCTCCCCCCCTCGATTATAACAACTCGGTCGCCCGCTATTGTAAGCGTGCGCCTAAAGAGAGTTAAAAATGTGAGCCGTGTGAATTCGGGTTACTGTACAAGTCCAGGATGAACACACTGTCCCTTGTTTTTCTCGTGGATATGATTTCCAGTATTATATTATCTATATCTGTAACCTGCGGGCTGTGTTGCACTGCCGTGTGGTCCCTCTGCCCTAAAGTTGTAAGAAATTGAGTCTCCCCCTCAGCACTGCCAATAGAGCGGTAGCCAGACAGATTTTTGAGGCCATGGGTCTCCTGTAACATGGTAATATCTGTTTTTTTATCTTTAAGAGTCTCGTGTAGAATGGCTGCCTTGTTTCTGCAACTTCTGCAATCCTATGTCATATAACATATTTGTTGCGCCTGTCCATGGTGGTGATTATTGCTGAGGGGGCGCTGGGATCATTATAGCTAGCTTTAGTAGCGGAGGTTTGATGATTGTTTTAATGAGTGCTCCTCCACTGGCTTGTAGGCCTCTAACAGAGGGCCTTTTTTCAAGTTCTGTTGCCCAAGTAGATGAACTGTCTAGTTGCTGCTGGTGAACCTACTGTTGTTGTATAACTGAGTTTATCATAATAGCTTCTTCAACTTTGCTCATTTGTGAATCTACGCATGTTTCAAATTCCTCTCTACATTTGTGCAACACGTTATCAGTGTTGGTTTTCTTGTGCTTGCTAGTATCATCGCTGTTGTTTTCTACAGCCATAGGTTTTAGAAGAGGGAAATCAGTGCTCTCCTCTATACTGGTTACACTATCCTGTGTTATACTCATTGCCTCATTGCGCTTCACCATGCTTGTTCTGTAGTTCTGAATTTCTTCCCTTAATTATTTATTATCCTCCCTCATGGTAGCAAGTATCTGATTGTTCTGCAGAATCATTTGCTTAAGTTGTGGAAGCTCTTCATCGAGTTTGGCGACTTTCTGGTCAGAAGCAGCCGTCACCTCCATGCGCGTCCCCTTGACCGTGTCTTCCCAGCTCATCTTGAACGAAGTATCAGCGTCGAGGTTTTGAGGTTCCTTGGTCCTTTACTGGAAGCATGACTTAGACCTGGAGCGGTTCCTGGACCTTGAGCAGCTTTTGCTCCTATGCGGCAAACTGGGGAAGGACTCGGATATGTTGTCCCTCGCTGTGTTGGCGTGAGATGGCTTGTTTTGGGCGGTGAAGGACGCGCACTTATTCTTGTCTTGTTCTTTCGCAGGGGCGTTTCCGCACTAAGATTGGTGTCTTATATCTTGATTTGCAGGTTCAGTCTCCTGCTGGGTGGTCTTCGTCACACAGTTGGCACCTGGCCTTGCATTTGTGGCTTTCAGGAGGATTTCGCATCTTGCAGCCTCGCCAGAACTTATTTTTGAAGCTAGGGTAGACATCAGCCCTATGCCCCAAGCGTCCGCAGAGGTAGCACACTTCTAGTTGTTTTCTGTACAGAAAACATCGTAGCAAGGCCCTGCCGCATTTCATGTTAATTTGGATGCGGTTGCCGTCGAAAAGTACAATCATATTGGTGGTGTTGCCTATTCGCTTGTCTACGTGTGCAGTTGGGGTCCTGGGACTTATGACGTTTCAAGTTATATCTCGGGCTGTGTTTTCTAGCGGTATTCCCCGCATCGATTCTTTGGAGGTGTTTACTGGGCCTGCTTCATAAGCACTGACTTCAAATGCTTGCGTGCCTATTTTGATAAATGCGATTCTCTGGTAACTATTGACATGTTCTTTGGCAGGAGTGCTGACCCCAACGATGTTTTGTGTGTAGTTTAGGCAGATCATGTCTTGCTCTCGGACTTGCCTTGCATGGTACATTGGCCGCTTGGTAGACGCTGTTGGCAATGCGGGTGGCACCATGGTCACTGAATGGAAGTTCTCACAAGGTTGAACAATATCTTGTAGTCTTCCCTCGAAAGGGGTGGCATTTTTGCTAGCTCTAGTGATTTGATGACGCCGTTGTTCTCCAAGTTTTTGTCCTGTTTCCTTGTCGAATGCTGCTGGTCTGGTTGCTCTGGCAATTGCTCTGTAATTCTCCGCTGTCTCACCGGTCGATATCCGATGTTATCATGAAATTCTTCTTTCACAACGCTTTCTCCCTCCGCGGTCACTTTCATTTGATCGAAAAATTTGACGGGCAAAGCTTGCAAGACGCTGCGTTCTTCGTGATTCCTCGCGACGCCTAGCTGCATCGCAGTGGTGGCGGCGGTGTCTCCAGTGAACGCTATGGAGGTGGCTCTTGTGCCGGCGTAGCGACCACAAAAACGGACGTAAAATGATCAAATCTAAGTCCTCCCACTTGATTTTGTGTGAGGATAGTCACGATGACTTGTGGTGCCAATTTGTATTGAGAAATCTGCTGGATATGGTGATTTCCGCCGAGAAGCATTGAGGAAACACGGAGCCAAGGCGATGCGCGACTGCTCCTGCCAGGTGCTTCTAACGCTATCTCAGGATGTGAATAAAAGTTTAGTGAAGAAAGAGCACTTTTGCTTCATCTTGCGTGTTTTACATGTGCATTCGTTATGCCTTCTAGCACCAGTTCAGGCTTACAGGGTTAGGCCTAACAACGACCTGAGCATATTTTAACAATGACGCTGCGTGGATCTGTTGTGTAAATGTAACATGAGCCAAGCTCTATGCTGCAGGCGTAGGAAGATCGAGATGGTGGTCTAGCAAGTTGTCGCCAATTTCTTGCTTGAGGGTGAGGCACAGCGGACGCGTAGTGTTCAAAGCGGGTTGGTGAACATGCATGCATGTCCCTAATTTATAACTGGTCGGAGAGGACACTTAAGTTAGCAGCGTTTTGCTAGTGCGATGAAATATGACACGTCAATAAACACCGGTTGCGTGACCATTCGTTCTTAATCATAAGGTAATGGTTTCTGCCACACACTAGGGTTCTTCGGATGTAATATAATGAAGGTAGCGACATCTACACATTACATCATAGTTCTGACCTGATATGATTCGAGCAATGACGAGTCTGCCCGCGTGTACTCAGAATGGCTCGTGGGTGATTATGCCGTGTCTTCTTCCCGTTGCCACCGGCACTACCCCGTGCGCGTATTGCACACAGCATGGTGACCAAACACGTAAACTATCATGACCTTGCTTGTGGATCATGTTTGCATTGCTAGTTTATTCTTTGTGTGCTGGAGCCTGGCCGTACAAGTCTGGTAGAAAGAGGATGTGGCTGAGCTTGGTAGCGTTCTTGCTTTTATTCAAAACACTCTGTCGTACGTTGGCCGCCAGCGCTCCACATTGTTGTGCTGCGAGCGGTTGACAAAAGGCCTTCGTAAAAAAAGGTGCTGGCGTTGCATTGAAGATTAATCAAATTCAGGTATGCTCAAAAGTTCTACGTGGAATGAACGCATGCTTGAACTATACGTAAAAGACCATCTTATTATGCACTACTCGATTTCCAACTTCTTCGAATTGAAAAGACCAAGACCATTGCAATTTTGCGGTAAGAAAAATGTGGCCGAAGGAGAACAAAACTTTGATATTGTAAGTTTGGGTGAACCACAAAATATGTACATAATTCGGGAGCACATTGGCCAATCTTACTTTTTCGAGTATGGTTAGAAATTTTACGCACGAACAGCTGTTGTTCTGCAATTTGTCTCTTCTTGGCATCGAGAATGGCAGCATGGCATTAAGGCACTTAGATTAATGTGGGCTTGCCCCAAGGCTACTGCTGACGAATCTGATGGCGACCCACATACAAAAACATTAGCCTCGTATCTGCATGTTTCAGTGCAAATGTCCTCGAAACACGATAGATTTGCGCGTGGAAAGAGTGAACAAAACGTTTATTAAATGCTCTGGGCGAAAAATCGGTGAATTGTATTTCGGGAGCGTTCCGTTAGAGAGTCTCGGTCCATGCAGCGAAGGCAAACTTGCGCATCGATGCACGTTAGACACGAGCGCCATCTGGCAGCTATCTTTAAAAACGAAGGAAGGCGTGCGCGCCCACGGAGAAAGATGCGCGCATGTCTCGGAAGCGATAAGGTGTATAACGCAAAGCTATGGGCAGGTACACGAAGGAAGGAAAGATAAAAGAGGGCATGCCCAGACGGCGCGCTACGTGAAAGTGTGGAGGAAATGACACTATAGCAGCGATATTCACTGGCCACATTGGCAGCGTTGGTATGGTTACGTGTTGCGCCGTGTAGCTGGTCTAGCAGTGAGAGGCCGCAGCTTGCGGAGGCTTGTGTGCTTCAGCAGGCCTCGTGCTGAGCCGCGGCGGACAATATCCGTGCTCTGTGCTGCGTTAATGGTTACGCAGTGTTCTCCTGGCAATTACTGTACTCTTAGTACGTTTACAAAACCTTTTGTCCACCACGGGGCCTGAACAATGCGTAGGACGAACGCATATTCATGTGTCGTAAGCGGATAACGCGGATGAAGCATTTGGAGTGTTCAATGAAATTACATTGTTGCTCATGACGCAGCGGAACGACAGCGAACGCCTTGCAGGTCAGTGACAGTTGGGCAGTGCTCCTGTTTCTGGCAACGAACGAAACTGTTGTGCCCAGCAAGACGGAGTGAGGACCATGTGCACATACGTAGTTTCATGTTTGGTATGTGTACAGTAACAACTTGCATGTGCGTAACAAAACACCTTTTCTGTTCCGCTTGTTATACTCACCCCAGCATTGTAATCTCAACGTTAGAGCAACCGCGTTCAAGTTTCACTTGTACAATGCTCAAAGTCACCATAGTCGCAGAATTCTGACACTGGTGTGTTTTACACTCAACACGGGCACAGTGGCTGGGCGCTGCGTCGGCCTCGTACGACTGATCGTGATATCTGTACAGCGCGTGAAATAATGATGCGAAAACACTCGCCATTGTCAGTGCATCTAGCGCACGTTCTCTTGTACTTGCTTCATTGTCGGCGAGCTGTTACTCGGTGTTAATACTCGGACGAAAAGATTTTGCCGAAGGTGTCGCGCTGGCCCAGAGTGTTGAGCGCCGTTCTATTAGTTTCGGATCGTCACGACACGCGCACTGCGCAGCCCACTTGCTTTCCAAGCCGGAGAGCGAGTCGCGCCTGGTGCTTTACATTCGGATGTAAACAAGAGAGCAGAATTTGCCCAGTCGTTATAGCCAACTTCCAGCTTCACCACGGCTTCACAAAGAGTGACGTCAGGGCCTCTCCTGAGTTTTTTTTTCTTCCTACATGGGCAGCTCACATCGGGAAGATCAAATATGGGCCTTCCAGCGAGCGCGGGAGGCGGCTGAGAGACAGTCTCTCCACCGCCCCTGGCGCGGCCTAGACGCACGCCTCAATCCGCTGGTTGAATAAAGTTTGTTCACTTACTTCTCCCTGCGCAGGTGCCACTACCGTGTCGTCTTAGCAAAGCGTTGGAAACACTTGTCTTTTAAATTCGAAGCATTTGTTAACGAACTTCAACAACTTTGAACGTATCTATCTAGTCGCCTACGACTTTTAGCTCCTCTGGCCGTTTCGATAATGGTATCGATACTAAACTAGGTATGGCGTAACATGACTGTATGAATAACATATTTGACTAGTCATAACACGAAATTTAGGATATCTATATTATGAATGTTATGATTTACATTTAATGGTATCGCAGCTCTTGCGCTGGTTTCGTTCACATGGCGCATTGCAAAACTAGCATGGTATGACATGATAGCATGTCGAACACAAGCGAGAGACACTAACATCAAAATCAGGACATGGGTGTCACGTAACAACATGAATACATGCCACGCTCTTTATGCATTCGCGGCCGTTTCGCTAGCGTCACATATACCAAATATGGTATTACGAGACGTGAATGGATGACGAAGGTATGATACTGGTGCAAACATGATAAACATGAGACGCATGTCATGTAACAACATGACTACAAGGTATACGCTCATGATGCGCTGGCGGCCATTTTTCTAGTTCACATATGCCAAATTTGATAATACGTAACACCAATGAATGACGAAGGTATGTGACCGGTGAAAACATGATAATCATGAGATGCGTGTGAAGTGAGAACATGACTACATGCCACAGTCAATGTGCCAATACATTTCAACGTGGCGCGGTGCGCGTGCTCGCCGGCGTTAATTTTGTCGCGTCACGCCGGCGTTGCAACGCCAGGCGCCGGTCTTGCAATATACTCGCAGGTGGGCGCCGCACTGCGTTGCTTTGACGCATTCGCGTTGCAGCGCGTCCGGCGTCCCTCCTCCATAAAAATAGGGAGACACAGTGTTGGCTGGGTAAGGCAGCGGCGCGAAATGCAGCATGTCGCATTTCGCGCCGGTTGCCGTCAAGTTGCGCTGACGGATGCTGGTCGCGCCTGGCGTCAGACTATAAAGTGCTCGCGTTTTGCTAACGTAGCATTGCTGTGCACAGCGTGCGCACGCGTCAACGGTACATTGGAGTATATTGGGCCCTTTATGATGCGCTCGCGGCCATTTTGCTATATCCACATATACCGAATTTGGTGTTACTTGATGTGGATGGATGACGAAATATATGATTGGTGCAAACATGATAATCCTGACACGCATGTCATGTATGAACATCACAACATACCATGATCGTAGCGTGCTTTCGGCCGTTGCGCTAGCTCCACAATTACTAAATTTGGTATCACGTGACATGAATAGATGACAAAAGTAAACGACACATCCAAACATAATAATCATGACGCTGAAGGCATGTACGGCATCATTGTTCTCCACCTCGTAACGTTGCGCTGATTTAAGGTAAAGTTTATAGTTAACATTTTTCATTCGTGCTTCGCATACCATCGATTACCGCTGCACGTGGGATCTGTCAATTTTTTCAGCATCACGTTGTATTGTCAAAGCAGCATGGTTAGCGCTAGAGTACTTAGAATTACCTATGTATACATTCTCTAGTGTAAAGCCACAGCTACAAAACATGGAAATGTTGTTATGGTGTCTCAAATATGCTCAATTATTGCTTTTTATTTGACAATCGCACAAGTATGAGCGCTGCAACTTGAGCAACGCTAGTGGGCGCTGTGGATAGGGTTGGCCGTTTGGAGTATTGTTCAAGGCCGTTATGAGTATCATTGCGGCAGACAAACTAACAAATTTACAGACAGACAGATAGACAGAGAGAAAGACGAAAGATTATGAGTCGAAATACTATCCTCTTAAAAGAGGTTCCTGATTTTGTCTACGCTTTACGGTGGGGCCACTTTTAGCGGCAAATTCACGCCATTTTTTCAGGTTGTCAGAGCAGCTCTCAGGCCGCCTGTGAGTTCGAACTTTAAGAAACTCAGGTAAAGCCTTGCTGTTCGCAAAATCGTCTAGGGTATTATTATTGTAGAAATGTGTTTAACGTAATACTGACACCACGAACCCACTAAAAGTGTCAAGAATATCACTTAGTAGCCGACCGTTATAAATGCGATACGCGCAAACTCTTTAAGGGACGGATAGAGAGTGAGATCAAGGTGACCTAACAAAAAGTTAATGTTAAATCAATGAGCGTCGCTTTCTGAACTTTATCAAGCATTATGTGCACAGAAGCTAGGGGTGCAAGATTGTGAGTTGTTATTTGAGATGTAAGCCTAATTACACAGCCGACACCCAAGGCAAGGACCAGCTGGAGAGACGAGGCACAAAAGCAAGAACTTCACATTATAAGATTTGCGTTCATTTGGTGGTATTGATGGACTAGTCAGTCGTACGTTAAATAGAGGACAGCGGTTGGGCATCGGGAGGTATGGGTGGAGCAGCTCTCACAGCACGACGGTGGAGTAATGGTTGTTCGGTTGTCCTTATTTGTCCTTATTATTAGGAGCAAAAAATCTCAGTGACCCAGCCTACTACATTCTCTTTATTTACTCGTTTGTGGAGGCGCTGTTTCTACCGATTTACTACTGCAGGAGTGTATTCAGATTTGTAAAGTAAGTAGCAGTGATTCGTCTATTTAGTGTAGCGTAATAACTGGCAGAATCAAAAGGAACTGCATAAAAGTGCTGAGTGTGCACGCTAGGTGCCTTGTACAGTAGAAATTTTTGTACTGAAGCCGGAACGAGACTTTAGCCTGAAATAGAACAAACGTGAACGAGCAGGCCTATTAGAGGAGCGACATTCAACTGCAAAGAAGATATTGGGACTATTATGTGGTCGCTTAGCTGCGTTTTTGACGCGTTCATAGGCAGTGTTTCTTAAAAAGCCACATCAAATACCACATGTCTATTCGTGATCCCACGCACATTTTTGTATACGCTTTAAGCAACGCTGCTTCTGCGCTCTTCACACTGCTTTTCTGTCATGACCAGGTAAAATGAGCTTGGAGCCAAGCCTGGCCCGTGAGAAGCTGGAGCCATCCTGCATAGCACTCTAGAGCGCAGTGTTTGTGCTCCTGATTGAATAATAATAATACCACTCCGAGGAGAAAACACCCTCCTGCGGTAAGTTATGCAATCCTACACTCGTCGTTGCCGCGCCAGTGCAGTGCTTATATTTTAACAACTACTATATATGCGTACATTCGTTGGTGCCGAATGGTTGAAACGGGCCAGTAGTGAGCTCGCAGCAGCATTGAGCATAACGATGAGCGCTAAAGAGGAGTTGTGTGAAAGGTACAGCAGATATGTGAGACGTCCATTGACGTACCAACAAAATCAGGAGCATGGCCCCTCAAAACTGTGTACATCTTTCGTGGCTTCCGGAAGAGGGAATGTCTTCTCTTCTCAAATATTGCCAAGATCAGTCAGTGCGCCAGAATCGTCAAGGCTATGTGTTATAGTCGTAAAGCCGCTATGGCCGTAGCGGTACTTAGGCGAATGCAGCTGAAGTATGGTGCGATGTAATAATTAATTGGGAAGCCTCTCAAAGTATGTTTCTATTGTAGCAGATTGCGTAATAATGTCCCCAAAATAGCGCGGACAGGTAGCCCCCTTGAGTCCGTAAAGTAAAAATCAGTCACGTGGCCGGTTCAATATGAAATCAGACGTGCATACGTTATGAAGACTATTTCAATTTTACTTTCGCCATTAAAACTCCTCCACACCTGCTTACGGTTATCCTGTTTTCTATGTCAGGTATTTAACATCGGTTAGTTATTACGTTGTGTGATCTCAACTTGTAACTCCTATATGGCATTAATAGAGCCGATGTCCTGTTACTCTACTGCATGTTCTCCACCCTCATTATTATTACCTTGACATTGAAATCTGCCATCAGTACAGCGTATTGTACCTATATCTTACTCATTATTCATTCAGCCATAGAGTTTTCCACAAGCATACCTATTAAAAAATCTCGCGCTTATGAGCTGATGGATGCAAGGGAATGACGAGATACGCGAGCTTCGAACATCACTTGGATTTGTATACCTCAAAGACACGTCTGGCTTCACGTTAAAATGATTGACTTTTTTACTAAATATGAACGTAATAAGCCAGACATTTCTTTTCATTGCGCAGAAACGTGTGTTACACTATAATTTTCTACGTCAATGTACAATTTTACGAAGCGTAACAAGTAACCAACGGCAGCTAAATTTTGCAGGCAGACGATAAAGGAAGCGAGCGTCTTTTACTTCAGCTTATGCCGTCTGTTTCTTTCCTTCGCGATTTGATTGTGCCGTCAATGTGAGTGGACATTTATTTTAGAATAAAATATGCGTGAAGGAGTGCCCTTTATAAACTTTTTTTTAGAGAAGCTTTATTTACTCCGTCGTTTTCGCTTTAGAGCCTAAGCCTGGTTCGACACCAGCCAGCATAAGCTTCGCGGACACATATACCATTATTTCCTACGCTCTAACATAGCCCCTTAATAAATTCGTATAGACGATGGCACCATACGTCTTTCTAGGTAGTTGTGAGAAACTCTGGATTCAGCGTTTTTGTAGAAGCGGTCAGCAAATCTTCATCATGACTGGATGTGGAGGCGTAGGCCTGTACCACGTTCAACTCAAATCTCTTTTTAAACCTAATCACGATACTTGCCACCCTCTCATAAATGATAAAGTGTTACTCTATGTAGCCAGTTATATCTTCTTGTGTAAAGAACCCCACAACTAGCTTGATAAACTACAAAAGCAATGGACGTGTCCGTCATTTTTTCAGCTGGTTATAAAACTTGTGTTCCCCTAAATTCGCTCAGCCCTAATACAACCCTTTTGGACCCCTTCTGATTCTTCAAATCTAGATCAGACTCACCTCGCCAGATATCGTTCCAGGGTTAAACATTCCAGGGTAAGAGCCCAAAGCAGGTCCCACCAGACCCAGAAATTCATGGAACTCTCCGCTGCGTCTTAAATCTGATTGCCTCATGCGTAAGTTGCTTTGCAGCTGACGGGGACCGAGTGAGAACGATTAATTGGGGTATTTATGTGGAACCTTTTGGCCAAGTACTGTACCAGTGTAGCCATTCATACTCTGCAGAGCGAGCGCCTCTTATATATATGTATATATATTTCATTTTTGTTTTATTCTCGATGCAAAATTCTCCGATACCACTTAGATCGAAAATTGTTTTCTGATACGCATGAAAAACCAGATCAAAGCAGACCAAAGGAGTGGCGTAGCTACTTCTTGTTTAAGCAACGCTTAAGCATACCAAAAGTTTCTGAGCGATCCTCTCTAAACATCTTGAGGCAATACCTTACGCCAAGAATTTTTTCACTAAATTGCTACAAAACAATAAAATTCTAAGAAGAACATGTTACAAAAATAACCTTACCGCCATAGTGTTGTACTTCCGTTCAACTGAAATATAAAAAGGCATTCAAATTACTTTGTTTTGTATGTTACAGCAATAAGTGTAAATTTTAAAATTTTAAGACTAATTTTTAAGTAGAACATTTAAAACATGGTTAAGATACTTTTGATAATCCCACCCGCTAAGTACCTAAAAAAAGGCCCCTTTTTAAACAGTGATACATGTTGTATTTGATATTTACGGCTGAAAATAAATTAGTGTGCTGCAATGTAAATACATAGTTTGAAAACTAGCACTTCTCACTTCAATCGCTGAGCATATACATTGATTGGTTGATATGTGGAAATGAACGTCCCAAAAACACCATATGTTTATGAGAGACGCCGTAGTGGAGGGCTTCGGAAATTTCGACCGCCTGGGGTTCTTTAACGTGCACCCAAATCTGAGCACACGGGCCCACAACATTTGCGCCTCCATCGGAAATGCAGCCACTGCAGCCAGGATTCGATCCCGTGACATGCGGGTCAGTAGCCGAGTAACTTAGCCACTAGACCACCAATGCGGGGCTACGACGACATTTGGAATAAAGCACGCAAATACGTGTGCAGATAAGAGGGATACGCAGATGCGATAACTGTGCTGCATTGACGAAGAAAACTTTTTGGATACAATGCTATTACCAACTCCTGCTAAGCGCTCTCCGCCTAGCGCCTGCGCCTGGAAAAGGCGCTAACACGTTAAACCTTGAAAAGAGATATGTTAACACATTGCGCACGTAGGAAAAAGGCTGCATAGTTCCTTTATTTTCACAGTGCCACACGCGCGAGTCCGTAAAAAAAAAGAAGGTGTTGTCGAAAGAACGTTGCAGTGTGCCGCGAAGCGAGGCATCGCCGTGGAAAGCTGGCAATGACTCGCTCTGTTCATTCTCGAAGCGTGACTACAACGCGCGGCGGAGAATGGTGTAATCAGAAATTTAGCATTGGAAAAAAGTTTAGGGACAACACGATGGTTTGTTCTAATCAATTCGCTGGCTTTGACTCAATTCTCCTCGGTGAGTACAACAATAATTAGCGTGTGTGTATTCGTATCAATATTCCAGTTTCCACTAAGCATCAAGTCAGCGTTTGACAAAACTTGCTGCGCTGCGTGTGTGACTGTATTTTTGGATGTGCTTGTTTTATATATATATATATATATATATATATATATATATATATATATATAGGCACTGCCTCCGAAAAGTAAGCCAGGAGGAAATTGGTGACAAAGTTTGCTAGCTGGAGACGATGCTTTTTTCTGACTGACTCGTACGTGTACACTGTCCTTTCTTGTTTTTTGTTTTGTTTTTCTTTCTATTCTTCCATTTTTTCTTTTTTCCACAAGCACATACAAAGTGTTTATGTTCGCCTACCACTTGATGACCATTGAAAGGAAACGGACGAAGATTAAAGGTAAAGAGCCGACCGGCCCATTAAAGGGAAACCCTTTCTTTACGCACGCCGCACGCCGACCGACCCATTAAGGGAAACCTTTTCTTTACGCACGCCATCATTTACACTCCCGCCACCGCGGCGACAATCTTGGGTGGCCCGACAAACGTCCAGAACTGAACAGCACGTGATAAGAACCGTATGTGGACGTACACGGACAGTTGGTTTCGTTCTCAGTGTTGACAGTGGTTCTTCCTTTTTTTTACTTTCTTTCTTTTCTTTTTTTTCGTCTTTTTCTTTCTCATTTTTTCTTTTTTTCTTTACTTTTTAGTTCCCTCTTACTCTCGTAAACATCTTTCAAGGCGAGAGGACGCGGCAGCAACGAAGTTTGGAAGTTCATGTCAGTATAACTCGTCCCCTGATGAAGGGAGGAACCCTCCCGAAACTGTTGGGAAATAAATATATTTATCCTTGTTGACAACGCTCCCGTTGTGCATATCCCTTATATATATATATATATATATATATATATATATATATATATATATATATATATATATATATATATATCTATATATATATATATCTATATATATATATATATATATATATATATATATATATATATAGGCAGGCATGGTGATTGAGTGGCCGTAACGTTGCATATAGTCCAGTAGATCCTCCGTGAGCGGTCACAACGTGGTTTATTTCGACGTTCGACTTCATCAGGATCCTGATGAAGGCCAGACTCTAGGCCGAAACGTCGAAATAAACCACGTTGTGACCGCTCACGGAGGATCTCCTGGACTATATATATATATATATATATATATATATATATATATATATAATAAGGAAAAGAAGTGTATGCCTAAGGGCTCGTTTTTTCCGTGTTTTAACACAATATTAATGAGATATAACAGACAGTAATGCCAAGGAATGTACAGGGAAGTTATTAAAACCAATGGAATGTAAATAAAAAGAAAGAAAAGTGGATGAAAAAATTACCAACTGTCAGCAGGAATCGAACCTACGACCTTCGAATATATATATATATAATATATATATATATATTATATATATATATATATATATATACAGTCAAGTCCATTTCTTCTTCTTGATTTTAACTATGATATTCTTAACCCCCGTTTGTTCCCTAATCCACTCTGCTCTCTTCTTGTCTCTTAAGGTTACACCTACCATTTTTCTTACCATTGCTCGCGGCGTCATCCTCAATTTAAGCAGAACCCTATTTGTAAGTCTCCAGGTTTCTGCTCCGTAGCTAAGTACCGGCAAGATACAGCTGTTATATACCTTCCTCTTCAGAGATAGTGGCAATCTACCTGTCACAATTCGAGAGCGCTAACTCGATTCCTAACTCGATTCCAAGAGAAGGCAAGCGGGTTAGGGGGAGACGGAAGGTTAGGTGGGCAGATGAGGTTAAGAAGTTTGTGGGTATAAATTGGCAGCATCAAGCACAGGACCGGGTTAACTGGCGGAACATGGGAGAGGCCCTTGTCCTGCAGTGCACGTAGTCAGGCTGATGAGGATGATGATGATGATGATGATGATAGTCAAGAATATCCTCCGTGAGCGGTCACAACATGGTTAATTTCGACGTTTCGGCCTAGAGTCTGGCCTTCATCATCAATCCTAACGGTAATTAAGTGCGAACACTGTGCGGCATTGCATTCCAAGCCTCACCAAGTCTTTATGCCTCAGATATGTATAGATATGCCGAAAAGTTTCGCTTGCTTGAGTTATTTATGAGACACGGAAGAACAGCTCTAGCATTTGTTTTATTGGTCAACATACATAATTTGTAAAGTGGCTAAAACAACGTAAAACGAGCGATTTGAGGAACTTAATTTGTCGCGATTCATCTGCACGATTCTCGACTAATTAAGTCAAGGCTTTCTTGTTTGCTGTTTGAAACACAAATCTTATATTATGATGACTGCTGTTGAACAAGCTGTAGCAACCGTACTATCTAACACAAATATTTATGGGAGTGTTTCTTTTTTTTGAAGGTAAAGATAATACGCCAGCGACAAGCTATAAGCAAGCGAGAAAGCGCACGGAGCCGCTGCAGCTGTGTCGGTTCCTACATTCGGAAGGGGTGGCTTCTCTGCTTCAGATGGACGTCTTAGTGGGCAAGTTAATGAACCTATGCGCAACTCTGCTACCTGAAGGTAGCAAATACCGTAACTCAACCTAAGAAGATATACATGGTGATGCCACTTACCCACGGCTTTGATTTCTGCAAATTATGCCCTCGGAAATGCCGCGTGCAAGCCGCGCGTTTGCTATAACGGAGGTGACGTACAGAGGTGCAGTTTTTTTTTCGTTTTCCAAGATTACTGCCAGACTACGCTCATTTTTCGTGCAATGGCTCCAGAATGCCATTAATCGAGTTTCTACCACAGAACATCGAATGAACGTTATATTGACTCTGCAGACGCAGTTCTATCGTATTTTGACAACATGTGAAGGGGAACAAGACGATAGAGGTAATTTCTTATGCAGTATTTTGGTCGAGCTGACTACACCGAACATGCCATTATGAAATGAAATAGATAGCCCCAATGTTGTGTACATCACTTTTTAACCTCCAGGTAGCTTATCACATGTAATGCTGCTATAACTGTTTTACTGTAGCACCTGACAGCGTCCACCAGATCTGCGGCTTCACCGCAGGTGGTTGTATTGAAAATTGTTTCAACATGAGGGTGGGTGCCTTTGGAATCAATCTAGCCAGAAGCCCCGCGGTCTATTCTGGGCTTGTGCTTTAGAAGTAGAACACAGAAACCTACAATGCCACATCGGGGGTTCAGGACAAAGCAACGGCCAGGATGTTCGAAAAATTTTGCGGGTGCGCAACGAAATTGCAGCAACGCTGTACCACTCCAAAATTAACCCAGCTTGTGAGGCGGGCCTAGGGTTCCCACGAGAGGTTAGGCCATATGAGTGGGATGTGGTCTATTTTCACTAGGAATGGCCTAGCGTCGACGTACCATTAAAACTGATGGAGAGCAAGAAGTTTAGCGATATCTTCCTTTGAAAGAAGCTGTAGTTATGCTCAGGAGCAGCAAGTGACCAGCTCGCAAAGGTAACTTCCTGAAGGACGAATACACACTGCTAAAGAAGTCGCTTACCTAGATGCAGGTCATTTTCGACTGCTTGAGCAACAAAATCCTTGTTGAGGTCAACCAGGTTCAAACCGGCTGTGGCCACGATAGCTTCGGACAGCGCATCTCTATAGCTCTGATCGGCAGCTCGATTGCTGTGACTTTTGCGAAGCCACTTTAGGACGTGTACGCACTTTGTAGACTTCCGAGCAGCAGTATCAATTGCTCATAGTAGTTCACCATGTACGAATGGCATCTCAAGTCCTGAATGCTCATCGGCATCGGGTACTCCACAGTGGCTCGTACCTTCTTATCTATCGGCGAAAAGTGACCACTCTCGATCCTAAAGACCGATATTGGAAGTCACGTCTCATCTATTTCAAGCTTCTTCAGGCTCAATGTCAACCGCGTGGCACACAACTCTTCAAGGTAATCTGTCAAATGCTTAACGTGCTCTTCACACGTTTGAAAAGATGACGTTGTGATTGAGGTATTCTGCGACACATTTTTTTTGTAATGACTTTAACAGCTAACCAACACGCTGGTAAGCTAAGAATGAGCTGTGTAAGAGGTGAAGTTCGTTTTCTTCGCGTCTGCCAGCTCCATCTGAACTTCAGGTAACCGCGGAGGGCGTAAGCTGTGTCAATGCAATATTTCTCATGAGGAGTACAACCCGGCCTTTCAATGAACGTACCTCTGAATTGAGTCAAAAATGGCGACAGTCACGCTTTTTCAGTTTTGGACATGCTGTCAGGCCAAAAAGGCGGTGACCGAATCGAGCTGACGGCACAGAAAGAGCGAATCCGGGAGTTTATTTGGGGGGAGGGGAGGAAGGAGAACTGTTGTATTTGTTTACTCGTGCAAGCATTTATATGTGTGCGTGCATATACATATACACTAAGAAAACTGCAAAATTTAGATTAATAGGGTTGAATCACCCCCACCACCACCATAAATTTCCTCTTGGCTATGCCTCTGTCGTAGAGGGAGTTTACCATCTGGCCCACGACCACGTTCATCCCGATAGCGCTGATACTCGAAAGAAAGCGGTAGGTTGGTATATGACCAACTCAGGTTTTGATTCCTCAGCCTATATTTTAAATTTCTTTACCACTTCAGTACAAGCAGATAAAAATCGAGTTTATTATCTCCCCTAGAGCTTCATATTTCATTCGAAACTTGATGCGTTTATGATTGCTACCTAGCATGTTAATAAATTACTCGTCTATGATAGGTTCTCTGAGTTTACCAACTCTTCCCGGAAAGACTGGGAGGCTGCCCTGCTCGGCTACTCTGACCTGACGGCCCAACGGGCCTTCAAAAAGGTTGCTAATATCGCGGCCTAGGACGCTGGGCTCCTTTCAGAGGGAGCGTACCTAGTTCGTACAGGGTGGCCTCTTAAGCACCCCTTCTTACTCTCCTTGTTCATCTATTATAAAATGTCTTCCAATCAGTCACGTATCGTAAATGGCGTGCGAATATAATCAATTTTTCAATGTATTTTTATGGACTATCACGTGATCTGCCCAACATTCTGTGATACCATGCAAACTATCGGAATACTATGTTGCTTTCAGAGTTGTAGCTCTAACGTCCGTTAGGTGTCTGTATATTCTTTTATGCATGCATGTAGGGATGCATGTACCGAAGCACGGTTATATATGCATAATTACCATTTTTCGGAACATAGTGCTCTCATCTGTAGACAAGCCCTTACGCTTGAAAAACCACCTTTTGCTGGAAGCCAGAACGCAACTGTTCGCATTGAGCGGAATTACAAGTTCTCACCTCCATATTTTAGTCTTTCTACTGCCAACACTTCTCAAAATTTCTCTGCTGTATAGGCAATAATAGAACAGTGACAATTCTTGGAACAGTGTAACATCCAATGTAAAAGAAGTTTGTTGATTGTCTGAGCGGCAAAAAAAAAGAACCGACTTCTACTTTCTTCAATCACCTAGCCCTGCGGATACATTATAGCTAGAATTACGGAACCACTGCAATGAAGCTGGTAGCCCAGCACCTTAGCGCAAGCACCGTTGCGTTTATAGCGGGTCCTCATATGCTATTCGTGGTTTGACACGACAAGACACCGCCGAAGAGGAATGACGAAGCAACTAGTGCACTATTTAACAATATAATCAACGATAATTAACGATAGCTTCCTGTGGGTAGAGCGGAAGGATCTGTGCAGTGAATGTAAATTAAAAGAAGTAAGTGGCACTCAGTTAACCACAACTTCACCAACAGTTTGACAGAGAGTACTACACTACGCTCACTTGAGGATTTACCTGTAACAAAGTAGCTTCGATTGATGGTGATACTTACCGCAATCTCCATATTTGACGCACTTAAACATGTTATTGCGATACAAAGTGTCAACGCAGCCACAATGTGTGTCACCGCTCGCACAAAAAACACCTACACCGGGGCA
>WOVY01006051.1:0-60000 GCA_013436015.1 Rhipicephalus annulatus | reverse complement strand
CTTCGCAGCCTTGTCTTCTGCGTTGCTTGCTATTGTTGACGCTAAAGACGGTAAGGGTAGAGTAAACACTGTAGTGAGAGTGGGGTAACGTGGCCTTGAACGAGTGGTGAGACGGTGATGTTGGGCTGTGCCCCAGCACTGCTTGAAGGTACTGTTGCCATCTGTTGCTTCCATCGCATCTACTCGGATCAAGCAAAGCGTGAAGTCAAGCGAAAGAGGGGGAGGGAGAGTAGCAGAAAGGGGACAGAGCAATGGGGAGGTGAGATGAACCGAGCTTGCGCAGCGCAGTTGTGGATGCCAACGGCAAGTGTGACATGGTGAGGCTAAGAAATGCTCCGCACTTGAAAGACAGGGCACACACGCGAGCACTGTGCGTGAGTGGTGCGTTATGAAGGAAGCTCTAAGGGGCGCGCCTTGTCCATTTGGTTTACGTTGTCTTGACTTGCAGGCGCTGTCTTGCACGGCGGCGGCGAGAGCACTGATCGCACGTAGATGGCGAGAATGATGACACACGCTGTTTCTTTCGCTGTGGCGCCCCAAGAGTACAAAACACGCCAGCTCCCAGCTCTCTTTCTCTCTCTTGGCTATGGAGTATACAACATTATAAATGAAGACACGACGGCTTGCAGCATGACTGCGCGGCAACGCAGTTAAAGAGCTTCGGACTCGCAGAGTGGCTGCAGCACTGCCGTGCAGACAAGCGGATCCATGCGGGCTCGCGAAGCTGCAGCGGCAAGAGAATGTCGTCTTCTAATATTTCATGTTGGAACCTACAGCATAGCCACCCTCCAGCAGCAGCTGCGTTCCCCAAATGTAGGGATATATATATATATATACTCTGGGAAGCATTTCGAAAGCGTATGTGTCACGTGGATTGTGTACGTGTGCAAATAGGACCGTTATCAAAATGACAGCAAATACACGGAGGTAATGATGATGAGTGCGGCGAAGCTACCGTCAGTTCGTCCATGCTTCTGTTCGTCCGTTCGTTCTTGCTTCCGTCCGTCTATGCGTCCGTTCATGCATTCTTTCGCTCATCCATCCGTCCGTTCAGCCATCCATCTAGTGATCACTCAAAGTACTGCTATTTTACATCTTTTCATCACACACAAGTACCGCCATCAAATGGACACTCCAAGGACTTCATAAGAGGTGGCTACCTACCTGCCACTACTACTACTACTACTACTACTACTACTACTACTACTACTACTACTACTACTACTACATACATATATCAGGGATGCACGACCCAAAGCTCAGGGTGCTTCTCCCCTAAAACACGTGATCCGTGTGGTAAAACGATCGCAGCTACCACATTGTTCTTCTAGCAAAAATGATCATCTATAGTGATAAAAATTACCTACTGCGTTAGTAATGGTGGAGGTAGCGTGGTTACTAACTTTTCCATGAGTAATTGCTTTGTAAACCGATAAGTAACATACGTGTCGACAAGTCAGTAAACCGAAGTTAGTGTCTACTGCAGCCTTTTTCTTAAGAGTATGTTCGCCGCCGTGCCACTGAACACGAGTTAAGCAGTTTCAATGAAGTGGCTTTGAGGAAGACAAAACTGGAAAAAGTAAGAGCAGCACTATCTCTTAGTGGAGGTCATCGTAACAGTGCTGCACAGCGTTAATGAGTAAGAGATGAGGCAAGGAAGGGATGAGTGGAAAGCAGAAAATTCAGCCCCGTTAGATCGGTGCACGCACGCGTCACCTCACAGCTAGTGTTCTATAGATGGTTGTAGTTCACGTCATGTCAGTGAAGAGAAACTGACAAGCAGGTCTACAGGCAAACCAGGGATGTATTAAATTATTAAGCGATAGACCCACAAACACGCGAATAATTCGGTGACGTAGAAACCTTCAACTTCCACGTGGATTTATCGATCCATGGATCTCAAGAACGCCTCAACAGCAGGCAACCATAAGATTTATTCGAACAAAGATTATTTATTTGCTTATTTATCAGTTTTGTAGTCACGGGCAACGATTAGTTTTGTTGATTACTAATGACTACAAGAACAGCGGTGACTACTGAACCGTAACAGCATTCTTGTGTGCCGGGCCGATGCCGCAGTTTAGGCTCAGCAGCAAGCCCGAGCTTCACTCAGACCCGAATTTTCAATGCGAAGCATTTCTTAGCGAACTTTGAGCTTATCTATCTATCTATCTATCTATCTATCTATCTATCTATCTATCTATCTATCTATCTATCTATCTATCTATCTATCTATCTATCTATCTATTTATCTATCTATCTATCTATCTATCTATCTATCTATCTAACCGCTTACGTTAGGGTGTTCTCATGCTTATGCCTTTAAATTGGCGTGGACCGAAATTAGCATGGAAGGGAAAGAAGGTTTTACAATTATGACGCGCTGGTCAAGACATGAATAATCTCTCAATCACGTCACGTACGTCGTCAAACACTTCTAACTGGTCAGTGGCACATACCCATTGGCGGGTATGTGCCACTGGTATGTCGGTATGTGCTACAGGAGACTGACACTTAGTATTTACCTAGGAACGACGAGAACAGACATGAGCAATTTTAACGCGCGAGCGTTAAAAAACAAACGACAGTGGTGGCGTCAACCCGACGAATGTCAAGAATAGAAATGTCAGAGTCCAGGTGGAATCAAACCGAAGCAACGAAAAGCAAATACTACGCATATCTGAGACGCAATAGTGACACGCCCATATTTGGAGGTGTCTTTCTTTATACTAAATAAACTGTAAATACGGTAATAGTAAAGACCATAGGGTTTGTACGCTGCGCGAGGATACGACGCTATGCACGAAAATGGGGTGCTTACTGCGCTTTGCTATGACGGTATGGTGCTGCCACCTATTCATGTTTTTACATTCTATATTTATGGCATCCAAGATGGCGCACGAACACCGCGCGCCCCCTGTATTGGAGCTTATATACAGATCTTTTTGTTTTTCAAGTTTAATGTTAGATGGTGTTCATGGTTCTCGCAGTGCTTCCAGAATTCCATTCACCAACCTCTGTCCGAATGGTAAAAGTGATAACGATTAATGGATTATTCAAATAAAGGTCTGCAAGTAATCGATTATTCGTAATCGATTTGTGCCTTTTGATTGATAGAAATAATCGATTAAACCTATTCGATGAATCGACTACGGCACCCCACACTCACGCTCCCAACTTCGACTCTTGGCCGCAGCACAAGACTGTGAGGCGCGCTATCCTGAAACACAGATGCCGTGCACGTGGCATTTATTTCCCTGCTTTCACTACAACGCATATTCCTGCGCTATCAGAGCCCGGTGCTGACGGTGGCCATACCCCATAGAAAAAGATATGAACTCGTCCTCATCTCCGTCGCCTACGCTTGGAACGGCGTCAAACTCCGAGCACTCCCCAACGCTTCAAGCCCCGGCAGCTGGCGGCTCCACCCCATCGAGGCAGAAATGAATTTGCCCGCTTCTCTCCGGCTCACAGTCTACTGTTGCTACTGTTGCTAGTGCCTTCACCTCCTCTCTGTTAAGCTGGTTGAGCGTCGCCTGAGTATACATGAGGCTTGCATTGCTTGCGTGCTATATTGTGTAAATATTACACTTTGGGGGGTTGTACTGCTACCTTTGAGTTGCCATAATGCCGTGCAATCGGAAGGGGAGCACAGTGCGGTCGTTGTTTGCTGAATATGAGAAAGCGAAGACTGCAAGTTGTAATAAATGTGGCAAGCACTTCTCGAAGCCAGCGACGGAGACTCTAAGATATCACTAGCTGCCCGTCCACCCTATTCAGGTGCCAAAGATCCATCTCCCAAATAAAGGTGGTAATGACGAAGGTGACAAGTTGAAGAACCCTATCCAGACGATACCAATCCGCCTCTTCAGGTAAGTTATCAGTATCTCGCAGTCAACAGCCTACCATTTTTGTATATTTTATCTTTGAAATTGTCGGCTTTTTTATTGGCGCCATTATGCCCTTCCGCATAAGTTAAATAGAGAGAAAGAGTTCAGTTTCCTGTACAAAGGTCAGGAGCGGTCGATGCAATGGACCATGCGTCCAGCGCTTTAAGTCACGTGGTTGACCGGAGTGGTTGTCAAGGCTGGGTAAGTTTACCTTGCACCCACCACCGATGGTGAGTTGTGGGTGCAAAGATAATCAAGTTATTTCTCGCTTTAAGAAGACGTCTTTTAATATGATGGATAGTTGGAAGTTCATATTCACTCAAAAAGCCGGGAGACCGCTCACCCCCCCCTCCCCCATCCTACCACACACACACACCAAAATGGAAATGTGAGATTCTTTACATCAATTGCGTTTCATTTACATTTCAGTGTGAAAAACGTGCTGCTGCCTCAGCTGTCGGAACTAGAGCTCCAACTAGAGAACTTGCTAATGCGGGTGCAACTACAAGTTCACATGATTCTGCTTCTTTTTCGCTTGATGAACCGATGCAAAAGTGCCTCGCCAATGCTGTAGCGTTTGCAAGTAAGCTTTTGCACTTGCAATCAAGAACATTTTCGGATCAAAAAGAGAACGCTACAACGACTTGACACTATATGTTGCTGCGTTTCAAGAAGAGGAGTCCGAGAAAAGCACAATACTGATGCTCTCGGGTACATGATTGTGCACGACGACTCGCCTCTCAGCACACCGGAGAAAGATGGTTTCAAGACGTTCGTGAAAAGCGCTGCAGCCACTTTATAAGCCCCAACCGAGCCTACCATCACTACGAGCCTCGAAGCGAAGTGCGAGGAGCTTAGAGCACATACTGGTTGGAGCATTCAAGCTGCAGATCATCTGAGCATTACAGCCGATCTTAGGACGCACGAAAACACAATGCGAGTGTACCTTAATCTCACAGTTCACTTCAGGAAAGGCAAGTAATTTGTTTTTAATTTTGAAGAACATGCCCTTTTTTATTTGCCATGATGATTTTTCTTTGCCATGATAGTGCATGGATCATGGCCACAGGTGCTGGAATTTGCGACATCAACCAACGAGGACGGGCCCCTTGTGTCCAATGTGCGAAAGTGGGAATTTTCGCACACTGGACACAAGGGAGCAGTCGTCGACACTTTCGAAAGTCGGAATTTTCGATCGTCAGCGCGTCTGATGAAAAGATTTGGGTTCATATCAATCACTAACGATGCCTCTCAAACAAAGAGATATCGGTTTTTAAGCACCCACAAAAATGTCAATTAGTTGGTTAAATCACTTCACCGAAAGCAAATAATTGATTAAATGCTAAAATGATTACGGTTAACAATTAAAAGTTTGAATTGCTCATCCCTTCTCTCTCTTGAGGAACATCAAATAAACGTTTTATTCCCTTTGTCCAGATAAATTACGTTCGTCTTTCAACGACAATTGGTTGACTTGAGTGATTTATAGGGTTCAACATCTCAAAACCACCATAAGATTATGAGAAATGCCGTAGTGGAGCGCTCCGGAAATTTTGACCACCTGGGGTTCTTTAACGTGCATCCAAATCGGAGCACACAGACCTAGAACTCTTTCCGCCTCCATCGGAAATGCAGCTGCCACAGCTAGAATTCGATCCCGCGACCTGCGGGTCAGCAGCCGAGTATCTTAACCACTAGACCACCATTGCGGGGCAACGACGACATTTGGATTCAAGCACGCAGATACGTGGGCACGTTTTTCTTCCTACTTCTGTTTGACTGCTACAGCTTGTTTTCAGATTCTGCACTTCAAATCATGTCCCGCAGCGTTACTTCTCAAGAGGCTCACTAGGTAGTAGATCAATATATATAAAAATGCCGCTGATATGACTTCGCAATGCATACCAGTTGTAAAGGTAACATCCCACTAGACTTCTGTGCAGAGAAGCAAGCGCACATCACTTTTCTATGTTAACCCCATGCAGGTGAGCAAATACGTACCTCCATAGCCAATTACAGTAATGTACGCAGGAGTCAAGCCACAAAATATGACGATAAGAAGCAATACGTTGCGGCCCATTGCTGTAGAATTGTATCTGCAAAAGAAAGCAGAAGTGAACAGGAAGGTGAGTACTGTAAAGCTGTGCCTCCTTAAAAAGAGTAGAACTCAATTCGAAGGTGAAAAAGGGGAAAGAAATCTCATGTAAGTTCTCGTTTGAAATACAAATTTCATAGTGGCACTTGTAAAAAAAATTCTTACCGAAGCTTATGCTCTAATTGATCGAGTGATGCCTAAGTCCCTTGTATATTCGCTCCCTTGTATATTCCCAAGAGACATCATTAGAGAATCACTAAGGAAAAAAACATGTGCACCTGATTTAATGCCATGCAGGTTCCGCCTAACACCGCGGAAAGGCAGTGATATTTGTGAATGTCCGAATAGGCTCAATGAATAATGTGATTCATAACTGCCAAAAAACATAGATCATAATAATAGTTCTTTGTGTGAAAAGAAGATTCGCCCAAGCGGAACTGCCCAAATATTTTAAGTGTTCTATTTCAGACAGGCTAATTCCTAGGCTGGGAAAAAAATACTATGTGAGACTAGGAAGAGCTGATACAGGACTTCGACTCAGTAGTCCGCTATTGGGACACAGCTGAAACTAAAAACTGAGCAAATGTATCTGATAAGCTACGGGCCATTTTTCGTTAGGATGATTATAAAAAAAATTTTTTAACAGTAGTCTTTCAGTAATCCCAAGAGTAGAGTTACTGCCTCGCGAACAGATTCCGGTCATGCACAGGAAGACAACCGGCTTTAAGGACGTGATAACGCCCCGTCGGCCGGCCTGTTTGTACCCCAAATGTCAGAGATGTGCCCCAAGTGTCAGAGAATCGGCAGAGATGTGGAAAGTGTGCACAAACCATGTTAGCTGAAGTTTATGCGCGGGAGTAATGTGCATACCATCGTTAAATATTGGCGCGAGTTCGTCGCACCAAAATCTGTGTGGCGAGATATTGAGATATCATAAAACATGAAGAACGGCTGACTATAAGAAAGAAGCAATCACGGTTGAGTTCCATTGCACAATGTCTTGTATGCCGCTTCCTACTTTTGGAGACGTCGGTAATGCCGACAACAATGCTGCCATTGTCACTCTGATATATCTTAAGGTATCGCTGATGTAACTTATGGCAGCGAGTACCCCTGTTTTGGTGGAATACAAATGGTGAATTACACTTGGGCTGCGTAGAAGTACGGCTAGAAGACGCTTTGGCGCAAACAGTGTAACAGCTAGATAATTGAGCGATTGGTCAGCTGGCAGCTGTTCGATTTCTATTATTTGTTTCCAAAATACAGAAGCTGACCCAAATGTAGACAATGCTGTTTGACGTTTTAGTGTTCGGACAGTTTTTTTTTTTCACCTATTAAGTTCATGATTTTTTGTCGAAATTCAATAAGTGGTCTAAAAAAAATCTTTCATATCTCTACACAGATATCTTCTCGGCGAAACAAGTGTTCACCTTTATGTCATGGAGCTGCACGTTTAGCTGCCGATCAAAGGCTCTCGACGGCGCTGACAACAAGCGTTCGCAGCGCGAAAAAATCTTTGGATAGGTCGTCGTTCAAGTGGACTTCTTATTTCTTCAAAGTCTTCTCGCAGCCATCGTTGCCTTTCCTGTTCTCTAATATTTGAAGAGGACCCACACATTGTATGTTGTAGGAACACCGAATACGTAAAACAACCGGCTTCACGCAGTTTAAAGTTAGTGCCTTCGGCTAGCTGACATCGCTTCGCAGCCAGTTGTTGGGCTTGCTGCTGCCTTGTAAATTTTCAGTGGAGAGTGAGTAACAAAATTCAACTAAGTTCCGCGGCAAATTAGTGTTTATGATCAAAACTTCCTGCAATCGACTCCTAAGGCACGATTTCTCGTACAGCTTGGCTATAAACATACGTAAGCTTTCCCTCATCCTCGCAACACTCACCTTTTCACTGTCACTTGTTTTGTACAAAACATATTGGCACGAGAGAAAGATATTTTGGAGTGCTACAAAACCACTATGCAAGGTTAGACACTGGTTGAAAACCGGTATCTCGCTTATTGAAAGCAGCGAAGCTCTGTAATGCGTACCGAAAACAAAAATAGTGATATCACAACTTCAAAGTGTTTCACAATAAGACAGAAGTTGCCGAAGTAGTATTTAGGTTGGTAACAAAGATACAGATGTTTTAAATACTGCTTTCACATAACAGCTTCTAGTATTGTTCTATGAGTGCTTTTATGAAAGCGTTAAGAGCTGCTCGAAAAAGCGTGTATAATAATACTCTCAGTTTACATGTTTCCGAAAAATAAACAACAACATCGCGTTCCTATGGAGTGAATAAGGCAGCAATGTGGATTGAAAAAAGCAGGAGAGTCGAAAGCGTATATTTTGAGGCATTGGTCTCCAACTCACCTCCACTTGGATGCCACAGCTATGAAACTTGACCGATTATTAGTGCTAGGATGCTTACGAAGATTGATGAAGGGGGCTGAGGCGACCACTCAAACAGAATGTCAGCTAACGTTGCCATCAAAAGAGCACTTTTTCAGAATTTGACCTGCGTCATTTAATTCTTAAGTGATTACACATGAAGTTTTGAAAAACATATCAAGAGTGGCAGTGGGAATGGCTGTAACCTAGCAGGCTCTTACCTAAAAAATTACGCTTGAACAAATGGTGGTTGCGCAGAGCAGCTCAAGGAGACTATCTCGAAACTAGCCGCCTCTGTGCGGCTAGCCAATATACCTAATAAAAAAAACACTTCACAATTCTACGAACACAGGTGGTTAGGGGATAGGTCACTGAAAAGGAGTCCCAAAGCCTCGTGTTCTATAGTTCTCATCCAAGAGGACACTAAATATTTTAGGTGCCTATGCAAATGTTATTTCCTTCACTTTACCTTCTGAATTATTCCCACTTTTCGAAAAATATGTGTCACTTGATAACGTGGTACTTTTATTTGATTGCCACAATGACATTGTGTCAGGACACATTTGATTGCGTCATTTTGTCGTAAATTGTATTTAATACATCACGTGGTAATGCGTCAAGGATCGCAAAGTGTCGCCATGTCTCAGAAAATCTGATAGTGAGCTGGCATGTCCCAAAAAATTTGGCATGATGTCACCATATCTCGCGATATCTCTTGACTTCTTCATCGCTGATGGATGTGCAATCGGACGCCGGCAGAGATGTTCAGAAATTTTACCACTGCATCAGTAATCAACATTGCGCCGCTCTGCTAAACAAGGAGAGCTACATGAAGGGCTCGAAAGTATTACTTTTGCTTAGACGTTAGACCAGCTCAATTCCGTACAAAAACGTTCATGTAATAGCGATACAGTGCACACCAACGGAATATACCCAATACCCCAGAGAAGTATTTTTTTACTTCTAAGAGTGAAATACGTTTCTCAAACGTATCTTGACGCACTCCTACACATACCAAAGTGTGTGCCTAGGAAAGTGCCCTGCCGTGTTTTCACAATATGAGCAAAGAAGCTAATTAGAAAACTCTAATCGCCTAAAGCATGGATTCTATGTGTGGGCACCGCGAAAGGTAGGTGTTCTGCAGAGCCCACCTTGTTATTCCATGACCCATTAATAAATATTCTTGATACACCTGAGGAAACTCCATTACTAACAATCATTTTTTGGTGCAAGAAAAGTGAGTTCTGTAGCATCTCAGTTGCCTGTCAGCGTGTATAAACCCTTGCGTTTGAACTTTGTTGCATGAGAAGGTAGCTCGAACCTAACGAATTATGATACCATGCAAGCAACAGGAGGAGTGGGTGAGGTAAAGGTTTTGTGGCACCTAGAAGTTGATAGCGCGGTTACCAAAAACCAACCTGTTTGAAAACTCCTGGCTTTAGGCACCAAATATGCTAGAACGAGGGCCTCGCTAAAATGAACAAAATGCAGAAATTAGTTCCAGGGCATGTAAAACTTTTTACGCACATTATACTATGACGTCTCCTTGCGAATGCCGTAAAATACGCTGAACAAAATGAAGCATGAAAAACATTTGTAAATATGCGCAATATATTTTGCATTCACCCTTTTAATGGAAATTTAGGTTGTTTAGGTACGATTGAAATTATTTATTTTGACACAGTTACACTGGATGAGCATATTCCCTCTTTGTAACTTTTGCAACATGAATATTTGCGCTATTCGAAATGTTCAAACAGCTGTGAAGAGAGGAGTTGCATGCCTAGGTCATTCGCAGATATTTTAGACTTCCCTCTAGAAGTTGCACGTGTGCAAGCTCTTTGTTAGAGCTTTAGACACATTCAACTTGTGATGCTACTGTCTATGAATAGTATTTTTTTCTCAAAACAGAAGCATCCAGTATCAATACGCTTGGTGGGAACGCGAAAGGGTATTAAAACAACAGACAGCTCAGGAGGTTGAAATTCTTTTTAAAAAGATGGGGCATTTGTGGTGCATTCACTTATTATTCGGCTCCTGTTTGCATGCTACCCGTTTTTAACAATAATAAATTGTAAAGTAACTGGTCATTTCTTCCGGGTGGTTCTATCCACGGATGCTTTCTACGTCAAAGGGGCCCCGCAACACTTTTTGAGTATGGTCAGAAAACGCTTCTGACAACACGCGAGCCAAATGTTATCTCGCAGCACGTGCCCCGGAATTAAGAATAAATTATGAAAGTCAAGTCAAAATTGCTTTGTCTTTCCTCGACAAATGACAAAAGACGCTCAAAAATTACACGTATATTGCCCATCTATAAGCCATATAGGCCATTGGCTGATTTGAACACCGCGTGCTCAGTTGTTACAGAGATCCCCGTGAGAGCCTGTAACTTGTCCACGGGTGCGAACACAGTAAAATTTAAAAACAAAATCTGCGTATTCAAAGAAAAAAAGTGCTTGAGGTATCAAGGCGCGCGTGACAATTTTTGTTTGCCCCTCCTACCCCTCTCTGCTTAGCTTCCAGTGCTTTTGTCGGGACGAGAGAAGACTGTGATTGCAGCATGTGACAAATTTTGTAACTCCTTTCGTACTGGGCGGATTCTTCAAATTTTTGTGGCGTTGAATATGATAGGAAATACGCTTTTTCATAGAATTATTCCATAGTTACAGAATGAAGTGTTTCGGGGCCCTTTTGAGAAGTTACTGTGTTTTCTTGGAAAAGGTGGCAAAGAAATTTATTTACCCTGCTTCAGGTCGCTACGCAATTATCTGCTTTTCGCAGGTGAAGCCACGCATGACTAAATGTCAGAGGTTGTTCAAAAGCTGTGTTATCTGATTTTTACGATGCCGCTACCGGGTAAACTCCTACATAACAGATGGCCCTGAAGCGATCATTCGCCTATGCGCATGCTCTCCTACATTTTTCGAAAATGTTCTGCAAATCTTCAGCAATTGAGTGTCCTTTTATAATAATAATGTCATACTTTCTAAGTATCCACGGTACGTAAACACTACAAAGTCCACCTTGATGGCTCCAACACTATTTGAAAAAAATATTAGTGTAAACACGTTCATATTTCACTTGATGGAATATTTGTAACAAAATTAGGCTTCTCTCTCCATGTAATCAAGTAAGTTAATAAATTACATGAAACGAAATGACCGCTTATCTCTACGCTGCCTGAAAGATGTCGAAAGATGATAGTCTTCTGTCTGAATGCGCTACGTGAGATATGGCACCATCTGGCACTAATATAAAGATGTTTTACTTAGAACGCAGAACCACTGGATTGTCGCAGGAACTGGTCACTTTAGTTGAAGCGCCTGAATTTTCAGCGATGCAAACACGCACTCTTTCATCAATATTGCCGCATTCTCATTGATGCGTAAGAAAAACTTTGGAATTTCGAATAGAAATACGTATTTAGGCATTTTATAAACGAGATGACGCACTGCCTAACTCTTACGGAGTGATGTTGCGCCTCAAATATGCGTAATTGCTTGTTTGATTAAAGGCGTTGCCAAGTATGAATGCAGCGACCCGATCAAAATGAGTGAGATTTAAGGACGGGGCTAAATTTTTGTTGGGTGGCTGAATCGTTGGACAGAAACCAACAGGCCCAATTTTTGCGTTGAAGTGTTTCAAATAAAGACTATCAGCTTTGAAATAGCTCTGCAGCGAAAGAGAAGTTTGAAGGTCAATGTGAAAATAGTTTATCTACTTCATTTTTCTGCGTAGACAATTTATAGTACGCTGATGTGAAGGTTTTCGCCCAGAACATGCATTCATGCACCTTTAATCACACAGTGTCCTTGGTTGACCTAAAGTACAAGAGGTGACAACATGTTTCGAAAATGTATCAAGGCTTATACGACCGTGCTACTGAACTAGATCGACGCTGTAACCACGTTGGGCCTAAGAAACACAAACAGCACTCAAGAATACTGTTGTACACAGCACCCTCGCGTAAGCTAGGTGCTGTGTATAAGTGGATGCTTACTCGCTACAGAAGTAATGTTGACCCATGGCGTCACTGCGTGTAAAAGCGATGGGTTTGCCAAAATAACTGCAATAATGAGATGTTAGTTTATGGCCCTTGAGGTTCACTTGTGTGTATAGGCGTTGACGAAGTAAATGAAAATTTTGATTAAGATTACGTGACAGCACTTACCAGTGATAGTGTGAGAAATCTTGATTGATGAGTGATTTGTGAAACTTAACGTCCCCAAACGACCCTACAAATGAGAGACGCCGCAGTGAATGGCTCCAGAAATTTCGACCACCTGGAGTTCTTAACGTGCACCCATATCCGAGCACACGGGCCTACAGCATTTTCGCCTCCATCGAAAATGCAGCCGCAGCTGCCGGGATTTGATTCCGCAACGTGCGGGTCAGCAGCCGAGTACTTTAACCACTAGGCCACTATGGCGGGGCAGTGTGAAAATCTTTAGATTCTGCTTAGAGTGAGCTGCAATAAAAAGATCGCATGTCACTAAGAACCTCGTTATTCAGATCCTAGAGAGCCTACTTTGAAATCGGTGCTATCACCCACAAGATTGTGAAGCTAGCGCACCGCGCCTGCACAAGGTATATGCGAAAACTTTTGTGCACAAGCTTTCGCATACCTTCAAAAAGATGACTTAGCGGTGTGACGTCAAAGTCATGTTTTCAGCCCTAAACAGGCTGTCGAAGCTCTGCTAAATGACTCCTATGGAGAAATAGGCGATGGAGGCCAGAGGCTCAAAGCAGAGGCAGCCTTTCTGGACTGTGCCAGAAGTGGTGATTTACGAAATCCCTTGAAAGTGCCGAAAAGTGTAAGGTTGGCTCACCCAGGTGGTGCGTTGACAATGGGCTTAACAAACATTCGAAAGTAGGAAACACACGTGATGAAATCAAATTTAAAGGTTTTTTAAGGAGGCCATTTTGTAGCCGTAAGGATTGCTCTCTCGACTTAAACAGCACTTCTTTCATTGTTAAAACCAAAATGCTGGACCTTGATATGATTATAAAGCAGATCACATTATCTATCAGAGGGAAAGTTGTGTAAGCATGTCATCCAAGCAACTTACTCATAAGGACGTAGTGAAGTTCAGTAGATAAAGTGTGTGTCGGACAGTAAATATACGTGCAAAATGTCTAATAAATAATATTCAAAGTTAGCGATCTTCGTCATCGTTTGCCTTACTTCCGTCCTTGGAGTATTTCTGCGGTGTAGTGTGCCAGAATTATCTTTCAACAAGCCCAATTCTCCACTTAAAGCAACCAGAAGACCCGCAGAAGAACATATTTTTCACGTCTCAACTCGCGACGTTTCTCGACACCTCGCGAAATGTCACTTGAGGTCATGAGTCACGTTTTGCGACAAAATGAAGCTATGAGAGACACCATGACACAAAGTCATGCATATAATCAGGCCATTTCTTCCTTAAACACCATCACTTGCGCTAAAGCGGTCAGATATCAGCAAGTAAATGAAGGTAAAAATGCACGCAACTACCTTAAAAAAAGAAAGATATAGTTGATCCCCTTTTAGAAATCGGTGTAACATGAAAGTGAAACACACTTGGGTATACATTCTCCTTTGTTTCACCACAAGGGCGAAGGAATGAATGCTCCAGTAGTCATTTAAGATGTCTTACGACGAACGGGAAGTAACGCGAAATTCGCAGCGCACACCTCAAGCAGAAAGGACATTCGAAATGAGCAAACACTGGACGAGCGCGGACAAAAAACTGTCACAATGCTGACTTCGTGTGTGGAACCGTGCTCCTTTCGTAAACGCTGCCGGGACAGCGACCGAATCGACGTTCGTGCTCTCTATATCTACTGTAACTTCAAAGCAAACTTCCGGTGAAGCACAAAAGTTTCAAAAACCCGAACCCTCAGATAAACGCGCGTTAGAGTTAGCCATCACACTAAAGAACATCTATACGCACTTTCGCCACACCATGTGGAGCTACGTCCTCACCGGGATGCGATAGGCTGGCGCAGCACAACGACCTTTAGAACACGCGCACCCAGCGCGAGCCCAAGGGGCACTCGTCGTGCCATCTCGCTACAGATTACTAAAACGCGCTGAACTTTCCAAGCTCTGAGGACAGCCAGTGATACATAGTGCATATAAATGGCTCGCCGTTATCTTCTTGGAGTAGGGTCACTTTGTTGTGTAGTGGTTATCATCGGGGGCTGAGGAGCACGAGGTCGCTGCTTATAGGCCCAATTTTTTACCCAATCCTTGCCTTCATGCGTCCTTTATTCGCCTGTGTCTCAGAGTGTTCTACTATTATGAAAACTCAACAACTAGCCCAGTCATAAACCCACCCATTTAGAACCCTTGGCTTAATGTATCGAGTGTGCAGGAACAAGACCCTAGTTATTAATGAAAGAAGCGTGCGAAACTCTTCGCAGCTCATAATAAATGCGAAGCATTTTTAGCAAACTTCGGCGACTTTGAGCGTATCTATCTATCTATCTATCTATCTATCTATCTATCTATCTATCTATCTATCTATCTATCTATCTATCTATCTATCTATCTATCTGTCTATCTATCTATCTATCTATATATCTATCTATCTATCTATCTATCTATCTGTCTATCGTGCCGCCTAGGACATTTAGCTTTCCTGGCCGTTTCGATAATGGTATCAATAACAAACTTGGTATCGCATAACGTGACTGTATGAAGACCATATCTGACTATTCATGACATGAAAATCATGACATGTATGTCATGAATGCATGTCATGATATGTTTGTCATGAGCAATGCCGCGCGCCACGCTGCATTGCTTTGACACATGCGAGTTTCAGTGCGTCCGGCGTTCCTACTTCACAAAAAGAGGGAGACGCATGCTGTCACAGCACGTCACATTTCGCGCCAGTTGCCGTCGAGCCACGCTGGTCGCACCTGGCGTGAGACTATAGAGTGCTGGCGTTTTGCTAACGTAGCGGCGCTGTGCCCAGCGTACGCGCACGTCAACGCTACATTTGAGTATACGGGGCCCTGTAATTTTTGAGTATAGAGGACCCTGTAAGATGATGTATTTTTTGTTTCCTAGATGTTTTCTTGTGATGATTGATCCCGAATGCCATCATCTGTTTGAAAAGCTACCAAGGTTACACTCACTTGTACACTAACGGCTCCATCGCCAAAACAGACTGAGACATCAGCAATTATATTTGCGCAATTACAGCGAAGAATATGCATGCCGGTTGGGCCATCTCTCCTCTTCAACAATGTCGCAGCTCATACCAGTTTGGCAAGCCATTTAAGTTTCATTAGGGTGTCAACGACACCAAGAAAAATGGTGGTAATTACAGACTCTATGGCGGCGCTAGCATATCTGAAAATTGCCACGTCAAGGCACATTGAAGTGCGTATAGTATAGGCTCTATTACAAGAGCTTTCAGAGGATACGAAGTCGAATTATTGAGCGGCACTTCAGTGGGTTACCAGTCCCTTCGAAATCAAGGAAAATGAAATGGCAGATGATTAGGTGAAAAGCACTCATCATTTTACGTAAACCCCTCTCAATCCTGTAACACAAAATGATGTAAATAAAATTTTTAGAAAAACCAAACTTCAGTTATTCTATATGCTGCTGATCCTAATATAAATGCTAATTATACCGTCATCTCGCAAGGTGTATCGACACTCATACACCGTCTTAGACTCGAAACTGCTTACAAAAGCACTTCCTATTTCGTACTCAACGTGGAATGCCATCAGGATGTTCATGCGGCCACGATGACGAGGATTTCTATCACCTCTTGTTCGACTGTCCAAAACATAACATACACCGAAGGCGACTCGAACAGGAACTTCATAGGATAGATCCCGAGCAGCCGGACAAAATGCTATGCCTATAACCATCTAAAATATATGGCAAAGCAATGAAGGTTCTAAAACGATTTTTTGAGGAAACTATGATTTGTGACCACTACTGAGCGTACTATAGTAAAAAGTAAGCGTGGCAGCTAGGTGTTTGTTGAGCTCATATGAGAACTTTTGCTCTCAAATATGTAGGATTGTATATATGTGTATATGTTATTTTGTTTTTTTTCTACTCTATATTTCTAACAATGAAGTGGAAAGTGGTAACCGTCACCAAGGAACGGTGACAAATACTCCTTCGTTTATTTTCAATTTCACAAAAAAATGTCTACTGAACAAAACAAAGCATGTAGAATATTTCAAGATTTCACAATCGTTTTCTTGTTTGTCGGGTAAAAAAAAATACCAGTTTGTTTAGGTAGACTTTAAATTCATTTCTTCTCATACAATACAGCGAATCGAGCCTATTACTATAAATACAATTCTTTTAACATACATTAAGCCCATTATTCAAAATGCCTTATAGTTGCGCGGCTTGAAGTCACATCTCTACGTCATTCGCAGATAGTCTGGGCTCCCCTCTAGAATGCGCAACAGTATACATTTTCGTTCAGGCCTTTTAAAGAATTCAATTCAGTATGCTGGGATTCATCTATACTGATCTTTAATCACAGAATCGAAGCTTCGAGTGTCAATGACCTGAGCGGAAACGTGAAGGGTATTCAAATGAGAAACAACTAAGCTAGTTGGTTATTATTCATGTTAAACTTGCATGGCGTTTCTGGGTTCCTATTTCTTCTATGCACGCTTCTCTTTTTTAACTATAAAAAGAGAAAGGCGACTGCAGGTTTTTCTAGGACGGGCCTATCGACGGCTCCTGTTGACATTAGAAAATTGGTGTGTTCTTTAGGATGAGGTGCCATTGAAATTCAATCATCGTGCGTCTGGCCGGAAGCCGAGTAGGTGTTCTTCAAATGTAATGCCACACATGGCTAGGTGTTAGATGATGTTTGAACCTCCCGTTAGGACGTGTGCGTCGCGCCGCTACATAATAAACACCGACCTAAACAAACGCTTCCACAGGTGTCATTCGTATGTACGCGCGCTATTCTACGTATTCGAAAATGTTGGCGCAAAGTTCAAATATTGATGTTCTACGAATATGTTTATCATTGATGTCCACCGTATCAATGGCACAATGCAGCTTGTGGACTTAACATTGTATTTTAATTAATGACACAATAGAACAAATGATGTTATGTTTTCAAGTACCAATAAATATATTGACTACAAAGTTCACCTTGGGTTCCCAACGCCTTTCGAAGAAATATTTACAAGTGTACAATATATTAATCCGCCATTGGGTCAAATACTTCTAACAAAAGTGTGCTTGTGTATCTATGTAATTCTGTAAGTAACAAAATATGTTAACAAATCTTTCTTTACAGCGCTCACAATTGGGTTATTGACGTGAAAAGATCTATTCGGCCTCATTATTCAACACAGATAATTTATGTTGAATTGGTGTGAATATGTTTGTATAGACGGTCCATTATTGTAGAAATATTGCTACCATGTCCTTGGTTGACAGAAAGTAGCCAGAGGTGACGTGTTTTGAAATAGTAGCAAGCAGTATATGTCCGTGCTATTGAAGATGATTGATGCTGTAACCGAGTTAGGCGAGAAAATAGAAACAACAGCACACAAGAGGATCATTGCAGAGAGCTTCCTAGAGTAGAGAAGGCATGACATCAGTAGGCGCCAACTCGCCAGACAAAAAGTACTAATTAAGTATAGTGCCATAGCCTATGAGAGCGATGACTACGCCAATCTAAACTGTGATAATCAGAGCTTTGTTTGTGGATTTATCTTTGTCCTTTGAATAAGTGGGCATTGTCTTAATCATTTTAAAACGTCGATAGAGAGTGCGCGACAGCAGCTGTCGGTGATGGTGGGACAAATCTCAAGCCTCTGGTTAGGGTTGGTAACAATGAAAGTTCGTGTATCACTAAGCGCCTTCTTATTTGAGTCCGAGAAACCCTGCTGAAGAAGTTGTGCCATCATCCGTAGTGTTGTGAAGTCAGCGCACCACACTGGTAGGAGGTTGGTTCATACATTGAAAATGGTAGCCCAGCGGTATGACGTCAAAGTCGAGAAGCATAGGCGGCCATTTGTTGACTGTATAGAAGGCGTGTTTTACGAAATTCTTTGAGTGTGCGGAAACATAAGCGTGGTTTTTAGTGGGAAATGCCTTAACGATAGGCTAAGGCAGCTTGCGAATATAAGATACGCGCGGGACGGAAATGACTTTGAAGGTTTCTTAGCTAGTCCTTATATAGCTTGTTAGGAAGGCCCTCCTGACCCACACAACACTTATGTCATTGTTGAGGGCAAAACGCTGATCACTCGTGTCATTATTGAAATATATCGCATTGCATATCAGAAATAGGGTTGTGTAAGCCTGTTATGCCTAAAACTTACTAATAACCAGATGGACAGTGATGAAATGTGCGTAAGGCAGTATGAATATTCGTAGTTCCTGCTCCTTATGCCAATATTGTGTTTTCGCGCTGCAGTGTGCCAGAAGTATGTAAAAACAAGCTGAATGCGCCTCTTGAAACAACCTGAAGCCTCTAACAACATGCTTCTCACACTTCACCTCGGGGCACTTTGCGAGACCTCGCGAAATGTGACTTGACGTCATGAGTCACGTTTTGCGACAAAGTTGAGCCATCAGAGACGCCATGAAACGAAACTATTCATATGATGGCGTCATCTCTTCAAACGCCATCACTTCATGAAAAGCGTTCAGGTCTCTTGCCTAAACCGAGGTGGAAGTACACCTACATGGCTCAGAACAGCAAAGAAAGGTATAGTCTTCATAAAACATAGGCCTTAAACACGCGAACCGCGGATTTCAAGCTATCTGTCAGCTTGACATGTAACTGACTTTGTCGTATGTTTCCACTTGCAAAGCACTTTACGGAACCAGACTGCGTCGTATGCCGTCATCGTTCTTTGGCGTAATGCAGGTGGAACCGCGAAAACCATAGCGATCTGAGCATTCAGTCACGAAAACTTAATATTTCGTCGTTACTCTTCCGAGTAACGACGAAAGTATTATGCGGGGAGAATTTTTATATCTCAATACGTATAAGGTTTTACAAATAAAGGAAGCCAAAAATAAGGGAAAGAAAAAGTATGACGAAAATTGTATTTATATAGAATTCAAGAGAAGAAACAGATAGAAAAGTGTGGAAGAGAGATTTTAGGAAAGCAAGAAAAATAAGAAGAAACGAAATAATTCTGCCGAGCTTCACACTTTGTTCAAACTTGGCACCGCTGTGTGAGACTGCTTCAATTTTTTTTAATAGATATGTTTGTAGGGCCCACAGAAACGACTAGTCCGAGGAATGCAGCTTTGAGGTGCGCTAACGGGAACCAGGATTTTGTGCGTACTAGTGGATAAAAAATGTATATTTCTGGGTTGGTATCAAGCTTTCAGTCGTCCTGAAGATCAGTATTGATGTATTTCTTAAAATCTGACGTCAAACAGCCTTAATAAAATATTCAAATGTCAGATGTCCCAAATATATTCTGCTAATGGCAACGTCGGCAGGCATTTTTTTTAACCTTCCCCCATCTTCTGATTGATCTTCTCAACTTCACCGGCCCCTGCGAGATGCTATGTTTCGTGACGGTTGCACACAGGTTAAGGTGAGTTTGAGACTACTGCCATGAAAGATGCGCTTTCGACTGTTCTGTTTTGAGCGTTAGCCTAACAGACCGGTAATGGTAATAGTGAGGTGGTGTGAGTAATTGTTGCTAAATTGCCGGTATTACAGAAGTTCTATTTGCTGTGGCGTTGTCGTCTTTCTTTCTTAGAAACCACAATCATATAGTCAATGTTGGCCCAATAGCAAACTTATTACGGCAATAGCATCGGCTGACGAAGACTGTACAATAGTTTACAAAGTGAAAGCATAGGTTTACTGTGAATTTGATTGATTTTTTTTCACATGAATGCTTCCGTTACCCGGCAACTTGAAAATTTAGACAGCAAAACTTTTTTATGCCGACCAGTTGGTTCCAAGACACTGCTTCAAAAAAATAAAAGGACGTGATAATGAATACGAAGAACACAGAGCTGTACGCAGTTGGTACTGAAAGCTGTGTTCTGCGTGCTCACTTCGTTTTTGTAATACCATCTGCCAGATGTTCAAAAAACGATGCACACGTGGCAAGGTGCCATAAACAGCAAACCTGAGCTGCTGTTCGAGGAAGTGGATATGTTTGTAAAAATTGATACACTATTTCGATTAAACATACAGACTGTTTTCCATTTCCTAGAGGCGAAATTCCATTGTGGAATTTCGGTGTTTTCCTATCCTTTTGGTATAGTATACTAAGAGTAGAACATAATATGTATTTAGTCTTCTTACCCTCTCGTACTCCTACGTTGCATAGCCATGCCTGGCTCTCTACTTCTCTCAGCTCTTACAAGCACTGTGCCATGTCGCCCAAGAGGCAGACAGGTATTAGGTGCTTTCTTCCCTCTCTTCCAGAATCACTCAATGTCAGCTCTTTCCAGCTTTATCAATTGTGTATGGTCGAAAAACGGCGTCAATCAAGGCCTAAACAGCTGAGTTTTAAAAAATGACTGATTTTAACGTGCACATAGGTTCGACAGATAGGTATAAAAAAGTGGAACCTTATAAAAAATAAATGCGAATAAAAACTTTCAAATCCGTGAACCCGTGAACAGGGGTAATGCACGTGCGTGAAAGTTCTATCCTGCTGCGCACTGTCTATGGGTTTTGACGGGATAACTTTGTATAAACCGGTGTTTCAAGGGTGTACACGAATCAGGCTAAAAAAACGTCGTCGATCCCTGTTTTTGACATCGCGACGCAACGTCATTAGTTACGTCGACCGCACTTTCTATATCTTAATTAGCATAGTTCAAAAGGCGCAGCGCCTGCCTCGTAAGCGCCGAAGCGCTGTAGGCCTCTGGGCTGACTGATTTTTTATTGCACCTTACCGCAACAAGACACTCCTACAGTGCCAAATGAAATAAAAATAAATTATAAAATATTCCGGGTGCAAGTGAGGATCGAGACGGATCGTTTGCGTGACAAAAAGGTGTTTTACCACACCGCTGCGCATCTGCGTTGTTCTTTCTTACATCGCATTAATTTTGAACAGGTATATTCTTTAAAATATAGCGAAAATACTTTTTTGCTTGAAAATGTAGTGAAAAAACTTTTATGTTTTACAAACACACGCGTCAAGTGTATACGCTTCACAATACAACATGTAATTTCACTCTAATAATGCTAGGTACCTGCGTGCATTGCCATCTGGTGTAAAAGCATGTGATTATCGTATATTGACTTCATGGTATAAAGCCGGCCACCCATTACAAAACAGCACACACGTTACTGCGCCTGTTCTATTAAGGGCAAGTAGAGCGTGCAGTCAAGTTCAAAAAAGACTTTACGCGCATAAATGCCAATAGTTCAAAACATCCTACCCATTAAACGAAATGCTGTCTTAAACAAAATCTTCGCTGACGCAACCCCCTTTCAGCTTTATCAATTACGACATAGTAATAAACATTGTAAACTTATCGAATACATTATGCAATAAAAAGTATGCAACAAGTGGTTGAGGTATACAGAGAAGATATTGCCGTAACGTTCAACTCCTAAAGGCATTGCTTAAGGACCCTCCAATGTTTTCGACATGCAGCTGCAGAGAATGCAGATCAGTATTAAAACAAAATTATGAACTCATGAATGCTGATACTTAGAGGCCGGTTATTTATGCTATAAGAAGCGCGTTATATGTGCCGAAAATCGGCAGGCAAAATATATTATTATAGCACGCATCATATATATACATATATTAAAACAACTGTAAAACAACTGCTTTGCAAAGCTGCATCTAAAACAAAAACTAGAAGTGCTAATTTTTTATGACGGCACAAAGGCGCCCAAATCTAGATTCAGCCACGCAATGGCCTTTTTTAGCCACACGTGACGCAGAATGGGGTCTAATTTTTTTGGGGGGCATGGGGAGGTAAGTGTGGTGTAGCTTTTCAACATACTCTTGTGTATTTTCTAGACTATGCAATGAATAATAGAGTAGAAGCAGGTAAGAAGACCGCTAAAAGAGCAGATTGAAGGATTGCTTCCTAATGCGTAGGTGGAATCACGTAGGATAAACTATAAACAAAAAACCATGTACACACTAAATTTTTATTTCTTCATCTGCTCCTTGAGTTTTCGCACTCGGCAAACACTCACGCCGTGTGAGTGTGACGACGTATGCAGACCGATACGTCCACTTTTCATTGCATATACCAGTTGTTTGAACTGTGTTACGCTGGCTGAACTAGAGACCTAGTTTGACCTCACAGAGTTCCGAACTGTCTATGCGACCTAGTAACATGAAGAAGGGTTTGAAACTGACTCCAAATCAAAACCAGTAGCTAAATAGTGCTGGTACTGGCTGCAAAATTAAAAACAGGCTTTTATATGCGTTTTGTGAGAAACATAAAAATAAGTCACTTACAGGCGCCATCAAAGCCCTTCTTAGGCTGTAATTCACGCTGATAAGGCGATGCTGTGCGACAAAAGCTCATGAAGCGCAATAGCTATTTGCGTATAATATAGCTTTGAATGATAGCGGACGATGATTATCATGACGTTGATCATCGACGCGTTGAAGCAGAGCTGTTGAAGAGCTACTATATCTTGAACAATGAAACGCTGATGGCATTGATGAAAACTTTCCGCATCAGCGTTACCACTCTGATGGTGACGATCATGAGCGATTAAGATAAATATGTTGAGTGGACTCATCATGAAGCATTGGAACTAGAACTAACTGTGAAGGTTATTATGACCACGTGAAGCTGATGGTTATGATGGAGTTGATTAAAAGCACTGTAGAACATGCGTCTAACACGTGCAAACACAGCCGCTGACAATCAAAGTTCTTATGTACAATGAAAGAAGGTGATGAAGCCAGTGTATCACGTGTTGAAAATTTTAAAGCAAATGCTTTCCTTATGATTTTCTTTATTTCTTTCAAGCAATGTTTGCATTTTTTCTTTCTTTTTTGTTTTTCTAGTAGTGTATTGTCAATACACTCTATTTAGTATGCGCTTGTTTTTGTCCTCTTTCTGACACTTTTCCCAACCCCTGTACAGGGAGAAAACGAGTTCTTCTAGGTTAACCTTCCTGTCTCTTCCTTTTATTTATTTCCCTCTATCTCTATCTCTCTTCAGTTATTGCGTAAGATAGTAAGAAAATTTTGTTGTACAAACGTGTTCCCTTTGTTTCCCCTGTGTTCCCTTGTCACATTGTCACAAAAATACCAAATAACTCGGGTAGATTGGTACTACAAATACAATGTTTTGCAAATTTGTTATTTGGAAAACAAGGAATGGAGTGATTTTCTTTTATGCTTAGTGACCTCAAAACACTAAAACCTACTTTTGCATCTGAGAAAACTTGAACTTTGGTTTGTACCACCAAGTGTTTCCACTGAATATAAGCTCAAATTCCTCAAACAAAAATTACAAAAAATTTTGATTACCTGTGTTCACGTTTCCAAGTTATCTCGCAAGGAATAGAAGATGTATTTTGCTAACACAGAAGTATGTACACGTCATACTTATGGACTACAATTTATATCAACGGCCACACTTTGTCTGAGTGTTTTGCTACCTATACAAATATGCGTATCATAGAATGTCATCTAATCAATCATCTAGGTGGACAATCTTTGTTCGTACTAAAATGTTTATGTTCTCGAGCTGTCATTTACAACGACTCCTGGGCCCGGTCAAGCTGCTGACAGCAGATTTCAGTCCCGAAGGACCTTCGTAGCTAGTGCTTGAAGAAATGAGACAGCTGAAAAATCCATAAAAACAATGTTTCAGCCACGTTTACGCACACGGAACTTGATGGCTTTTGCACTTTGTGGATTATTTCTGGTACTGCGGCGCAGTACATCACTTATACAGGTGTGCCGCAGCAGAGGTGGTTGGGCGCAGGATGGTGAGGTAAAATAAGTTGGCGCACACTGGCGCAGCTGTTAAACCCTTGGACCACGAAACGCATGGCATATACCGAACTCCTTTGCGCTTGCAGTACATGTGAAGAACATCTACCTCAGAAGCTTTGCCATCCTTGCCAAGAAAGGTTGTCCACGTGTGTGTACACTGTTTCCCAGACTGTTGCCGGTGTTGTGGAAGGTACGTGTGCTCTCAGGCAATCATGACTGAGCGTACATAATAAATGTGTTGCTGCATGCATGTCGCATCCGATAATGAGATACGTCTGTGTTTAAGTTGCTTTACCATATTATTTATCTTTTGGTTTAGTAGCAGATGGTGCCTGGTACTTTTTTCTGTTTAGCTTATTTTCTGGCGGCATGACAAGCGCTACAATGAAACTGGCCTGACCTTTTTTATTTTCGTTATCATCACCAGTTTCTTTGAGCTCTTGAAGCGTTCCGTTTTTTTATTCTTTGTGCAATGTGTATAAGACATTTCACTTCAGTCACTGAATCAATAAACCAACGAATGACTTAATCAGTCAATCAGAAGCTTCATGTTTACTTCTGAGCGGTTGTTTGCTTGATTTCTTGCCATACCAAAGTATCAACGTCTTGATGCTTAACCATCGTGCTTGATGTTGCTGTGAAGCCCTCCATCTAGCTCCAAACAAGCTGTATGGAGTCAAGTTAGCAGTGGTAGGGGGGTAGGTGCACAACGAGGTGACGAGAAGCGTCGGCGAAGCAGTCAAGAAGGTAATGCATCCATCTGCACGTTGTCGACAAGGCTCAGGAGTTCCGATTTCGCCATCTTGTTCCTCCACGCAGCGCCCTTTGCGGAAAGCCAGGTCATTAAGTTCTCTTATTGCGATAGCGAAAACATGGGCAGTCTTGGCTAATTTTTGCCGTCACCACCGCCGCCGCCATCATGCACAATATAAGCATACTGCGGGCATTTAGTATACGCATCCTCTTCACCTGTACATTATTATCATTATTGGTTCATTCATCGTAGCTGTCGAATTCCGGTTCTTCGGGCCAAATAAAGGTCATCTAAACCAAGACTTCATACGTGGTGAAGCATGCTGTTAGATCACCCACCATCCTCTTGACCACTCTACCCCCTGGAGCTACGTTCAGGTCTCCGCTTTGGCCAGCTGTCCGGAAATATGTCGCACCAAAATGAGGTCGGTGCTGCAGCTGTTCCCACTACACCACCGCGTGCCGCACCTTCTCAGGTCATCAACAGCCACCAGAGTGAGCCCCATCCCTTCGCTGGTATGCGCGGGGAAGATGTGGAGGAATGGCTGGACGATTTCGAACGTGTCGGCGCTGCTAAGCGGTGGGATAACACCTAAAGACTCGCTCGTGTGTCATTCTACTTCACGGGTGTCGCGAAGACGTGGTTCCTCAACCACTTCATCGACATACCCGACTGGTCAGCCTTAAAACATCAGCTTCGTCATGTCTTTGGTGTACCAGCTGTTCTTTCAGCTTTCGCAAAAAAAGCTCTCGCGACTCGGAAACAGCACATCGGGGAATCGTATACATCCAACATCGAGGATGTTCTTTCACTTTGCCGCCGGGTTGACAAACCAATGTCAGAGTCAGACAAGGTGCGCCAGAGTTTTAAGAAAATTGCACCCGTCGCATTCAATGCCCTTGCAATCCAGAATTCGGCTACCGTTGCTGACGTTGCGACAACGTGTCAGCGCCTCGAAGAACTTGAGTCTATGCCCTTACAACCAGACAGCGACACGGCCCGTATTACGACGAATCCAAACCTATGTGACACGATAAGGGTGATTATATGCAAAAAAATAGAATCAATGGGATTCACACTACCTTCAGTGTGTCCCATTCAGTCTTCTTCAACGTCATAGCGGGATGTCATCAGGGAGGAGCCCACGTCCACGACCCAAATGGCCCACCTGCAACCCACTGTAGCTCGTACTATCCCATCGTTCCCGCACACCACTGCTGCGCCACCAGGCACCGTCAGCTCGAGGTCCCCGCTATGAACGTACGCGTCGGTAGATATTGCAAGAATGACAGTGCCGCTGCTGCACAGCGACATGCGATAGACCATACTGCGAAGTAGGGAAAGACGATGCGAGCAAAAGAACAGCCCCGTAGTGAGAGTGCTGTCTCTATGTCACTACCTTTGCAGTATCAATATATAAGAAAACTAAGGAGAAAAAAAATCGCCCACCCTCGGCACCCAGCTCGTCACGATGCGCCAATGCGCGCTCATCTCCTACACGTACTTTGCCCTGGGGATGGCAGAGAGGGGTGTTAGGTGCCTGTGCACACGCGCTTATCCTTCAGCGGGGAGCACCGTGTGCCTTCGCCTTTCACCGGACAGTTGCGTTTGTTGCCGGCAGGCAGGCAGGCAAAGAACTTTATTAATATCCGGAGGTGGCGCTCAATCCCCCTTAGGGGGCGACACCAGTGGGCCACTCCCACGACGGGACGGGGAGGTTAAACTCCACGGCTATGTCGTGGGCCCTCTAGATGGCCCTAAGCTAGTCTCCTTCTCGACAAACTGAGCCCGTTATGAAGGCCCGAGCGGCTGCGCGCAATACCGTGCAAATGGCATTGCGATCTGTGGTAGCGAGAGCTAGTGCCACAGCGACCTGCCAGGCGTGATCAACGTTTCAATTTATTAGTCATAGACGACAAGTGTTCGCCTTTAAGTGTTATAACCATCGAGACAAAGTGGTCGGTAGAGCCGTCCTGCACTGCTTCCACGAAGGCCACGTTCTCCTCCATAGCGGCTGCGGTATTGAGTAGGGCTCGCGCCCGTGCCTGACGACTCTTAACGTTATGTGTTAACGTTAACGTTGGGGGTATTGGGGATACTGTTAATTTTGCACGCAGGTCTTCGGGGAGCTGCACGGACATTCTTAGGATACGGGAGATTCCAATCGCTGGGCAGGTCTTGTTTAGGAAAAGATCACAATTTTCAAACACAGTGAATGAACAAGTGGAACGCTCGTTACTACACCCTCATATCACAATCTGTGATGACGTTTCATGGGTCATTTTCATTTAAACAGCGCGTTGAACATCGGGTTGTAAATTTTGTTAGGCAGCTCTCGTCCTGTCTTTGTGTGTGTGTGCGTGTGCGGGTGTGTGTGTATGTGTCTGCGTGTGTGTGTGCGTCGTTTTCGTGCGTCATTGTGCGTTAGCAGCCCAATGCACGTTTCGATCTGCTAGCCGTTCGCAACGATACATTCTAAGTTGTTGCCATCGCATTCATGGTTTCGGCCTTGCAGCGAGATTGTGACTTCTTTATGATTATGTACGGCAATTTTTCTTGCTTTACATATAGATGTCGCACGTTATCGATGAATTTACCACAACCAAGTGATACTAGTAAAAGGAGCTTGTAGGCTTTGCCACAAAGGTTTTCAAGACAGTCGGTAAACACATTGACGTGCTTCGTGTCTAAACTGGACAGGGCAGTCTGTTCACGCCCGACTAAGTGCAAAAGCGGCGTTGACCCACCTTTTGTCGGAGAAAAAAAATGGCCTACCCTGGCAGCCCAGCTCCGCTATTTGGCGCAGGTACATTGGCGAATAAGCAGAATGTGCATTGCTTCTGTAAAAAGACCGTTCCCAGAGCGTTTCTTGTGCTTCAAGCCACCCTATTTTATCATTCGTAGCATTGCCGTCGTGGCCAAAGTAGGTAACATCTTGTCTCCTTTGAAACGCTGCACAATTTGGTGATAGTTCAAACTTTGCCTTTCTAAACAGAGATATGGCCCACTCTTTGCAAGACGACAAGGTCACAATCATCCAGTTCTATTGGCAGAATATGACCGTTCCCAAATAACGTTTCTTAAGCAGTGGGATATCACCAGCGTCTGCAGACTGTGTTTTTTAGCAATACAGCGTTTGCACGCTCACTCTGGTCAGTTTTGTTCTCCACTTGATATTTACAGGCGGACTCGTAATGTCCTCGCACTCGACGCCAATTCTTTCAAGAATGTTTGAAGCCATCTGCCTCGTCAGCTCTGGAATACCACGCAAATTCATAAGGCTAGCCACTGGTCGCACAGCATAGCCTCACAAGAAGCCTCCTCAGAGATGCGTACATGCATGCTTTCTCTCTTATTTGATCCATCAATAAAATAAAGCACTCTGAACGCTTTTAAAAAGTCAGTCCTAGCAATGTTTTCATTTTTGGTAGGTGCAGCTTGCCAAATAGAACTGAGTTGCTAAAGTACTTCAGAAATTCTTTGCTAAATCCCTACAACCCTGATTGGATGAGGGAGCTCTACCTGTGACTGCAATGCGAGCAGCTTGTGAAACAGAGCATAGTTCCAGACCGCTTGCGCTGAGGCGTTCGAGAATGACTATGGGCCTAATTATGTCGGCCTCCGGTTGGTCGATCAGTGTCCTGGTTCACTGTACAGCTTGAAATTCTGGGTGCATCGATCCGTCTGCTTGGACTTGACACGATTCATTACCTAAGTTTTCGGCTGTGAGTAGGCAGACAGGAGAATACTTTTGGTTCTGAGTTTCCTTAAACTATACGCAAGATAATATTTCATACTTATCTTGTCTTCTTTTGTAGAAGTAGCGACAGTCGTGGGTGTCAGAGTGCTAAAGGTGTTGAACTAGGATGATCTTAAATGCCCTCAAGAGGCTTCAGCTGTCAGTAAATGTGATTGCAGCCTCAATGGGTTTGATTTAAAAGCCTTATTGGCATTTATTATTGAAATCATGGAGACCATGTTCGCTCTAAATAGAAGTATTCTTCTAACAAAAATTTTATTTCGCCACAAAGGCACCGCTTTTTTAATAAAAGAAGACGCATGAATTTCATTTATTGCCAAGATTTTTAATAGCAGACTAAAATACTTCACTTATAATTGCATTCAACTTTGAACAATATGTATGCCGAAATACATTGATATTGATTTCTTTTATTGAAGACTTGAATAATTTTATTTGTTGTTGATGTAGATAGCTGTAGTGAGACAGGTTCTTGTAGGAGTGAATAAGTAACTTCAACTTCCTGAATGTTTAAAACTTAAGAGACAAGTACAAAACCGGATATAGGGCCACCCATAAAAATACACTGTGTGGGAAGCTCCCTGGAATTTTTTCGTAAAAGGTACATACTGAAAATCATCGCCTATAACTGAAAAGTAGATTCCAAAATTGATACAATTTTTTCTGAGAATGCAGTTCGTTTTTCATGACAAGAACTATGCATAGCCACCTGAAAAAAATGAAAATCGCGTAAGCGTATGTTTATTTGAACACTAATACACTAAAAAAGGTGTTTTTTAAAAGTTATTACCACTTACGCAAGCACGTGTCGTATATATTTGACAGAATGATTTCGGCGTGTCGGCAGTGAGCTTTAAATATAAACTCACAGTCATCTGGGATACGGCCGACCAAATGTTTCCTAAGCCAAAAGGTGCAGTCAACTTTTCCTGGAAAAATAATCACATGAAAAAACATCTAATACCTGCTGACGCTCTGGCATCTTAGCGTCAAGTTTGTTGGCTTATTTTGCTAAATTTCCTTTCCTATGATTAGGTTTATTAAAACTTGAAAAACAGCATAATTCTGGTCGCTCGTCTTGCAGCAGCACAGTTAAAAATATGCATGAACAGTTTGAAACAATGTTTCTTGCTGAGGGAAGCTGATGAGCAGTATTTGATATTTTCAAACAACATATTTTGAAAAAAAGTTTAAAATGGTAAGGTTGAATAAAAATATCCGTACAAGTAATAGGGGTGGTACAGAGCAGCAGGAATAGGCAGCTGTGTCTAGGATCCACCATTTTCACAAGTTTTATAAGAGTGTTGGAAGGATCGTCTTCTCCAAACCGTCATCATCATTATCATCATCAGCCTGTCTACGTCCACTGCAGGACAAAAGCCTCTCCCATGTTCCACCAGTTAACCCGGTCCTGTGCTTGCTGTTGCCAATTTATACCCGCAAACTTCTTAATCTCATCTGCCCACCTAACCTTCTGTCTCCCCCTACCCCGCTTCCCTTCTCTGGGAATCCAGTTGGTGACCCTTAATGACCAGCGGTTATCCTGTCTACGTGCTACATGCCCGGCCCTTATCCATTTCCTCTTCTTTATTGCAGCTATGATATCCTTAACTCCCGTTTGTCCCCTAATCCACTCTGCTCTCTTCTTGTCTCTTAAGGTTACACCTACCATTTTTCTTTCCATTGCTCGCTGCGTCGTCCTCAATTTAAGTTGAACCCTCTTTGTGAGTCTCCAGGTTTCTGCTCCGTAGCTAAGTACCGGCAAGATACAGCTGTTATATACCTTCCTCTTGAGGGACAGTGGCAATCTACCTGTCATAATTTGAGAGTGCCTGCCGAATGTGCTCCACTCCATTCTTATTCTTCTAGTTACTTCAATGTCGTGGTTAGGCTCTGCGGTTATTACCTGCCCTAAGTAGACATAGTCTTTTACAACTTCAAGTCCACTATTACCTATCGCAAAGCGCTGCTCCTTTCCGAGGTTGTTGTATATTACTTTTGTTTTCTGCAGATTAATTTTAAGACCCACCTTTCTGCTCTCCATGGGTAACTCCGTAATCATGAGTTGCAATTCGTCCCCTGAGTTACTCAGCAATGCAATGTCATCGGCGAAGCGCAGGTTACTGAGGTACTCTCCATTAACTCTTATCCCTAACTGTTCCCATTTCAGGCTCCTGAAAACGTCCTGTAAAAACGCAGTGAATAGCATTGGGGAGATTGTGTCCCCCTGCCTTACACCCTTCTTTATTGGTATTCTGTTGCTTTTTTATGAAGCAGTATGGTAGCAGTTGATCCCCTGTAGATTTCTTCCAGAATGTTTATATATATTTCATCTACGCCCTGATTTCGCAGTGTCTGCATGACGGCTGATATTTCTACTGAATCAAACGCCTTCTCGTAATCTATGAAGGCTATGTATAGTGGTTGGTTATACTCTGAGCATTTCTCTATTACCTGATTGATAGTATGAATGTGGTCAATTGTTGAGTAGCCTGTTCTAAATTCTGCTTGTTCCTTTGGTTGATTGAATACTAATGTTTTCTTTACTCTGCTAGCGATTACCTTTGTAAATAGCTTGTATACTACAGAGAGCAAGCTGATCGGCCTGTAATTTTTCAAGTCCTTGTCATCTCCTTTCTTATGTATTAAGATGATGTTAGCGTTCTTCCAAGACTCTGGTACTTTTCCCGTCAGGAGACACCTCGTAAATAGAGTGGCTAGTTTTTCTAACACAATCTGTCCTTCATCTTTAAGCAGATCTGATGTTACTTGATCCTCACCAGCAGCTTTGCCTCTGTGCATGCTCTCCAAAGCTTTTCTGACTTCTTCTATCATTACCGGTGGGGTGTCATCTGGGTTACTGCTAGTTCTTATAGTATTAAGGTCGTGGTTGTCTCGGCTATTGTACAGATCTCTGTAAAACTCCTCCGCTATTTTAACTATCCTATTCATATTGGTAGTTAATTTGCCTTCTTTTTCCCTTAGTGCATACATCCGCCTTTTGCCTATCCCAAGTTTCCTCTTCACTGCTTTGACGCTTCCTCCGTTTTTCAGAGTGTGCTCAATTCTCTCCATGCTATACCTTCTTACATCGCATATTTTACGTCTATTAATCAGCTTCGAAAGCTCTGCCAGTTCTATTTTGTCTGTTGTACTTGACACTTTCATGATTTGACGCTTCTTAATTAGGTTCTTCGTTTGCTGGGAAAGCTTGCCGGTGTCCTGTCTAGTTACCCTGCCTCCAACTTCCACTGCACACTCCGTGATGATACTCGTCAGATTATCATTCATTGTATCTACGCTAAGGTTGGTTTCCTCGCTAAGAGCAGAGTACCTGTTCTGCAGTGACACTCTGAAATCCTGTACTTTCCCTCTCAGTGCTAGCTCATTGATTTGCTTCTTGCGTATCAGTTTCTGTCGTTCCTTCTTCAAGTCTAGGCGGATTCGAGCCCATACCATTCTATGGTCACTGCATCTTACCTTGCCAACCACTTCCACATCCTGCAAGACTCCTGGGTGTGCAGTCATTATAAAGTCTATTTCGTTCTTATTTACGCCATTAGGGCTTCTCCATGTCCACTTGCGGTTTTCTCGTTTTCGGTAGAAGGTATTCAAAATACGCAGATTATTGCGTTCTGCGAATTCTACTAGTAGCTCTCCTCTGGCGTTTCTAGTGCCGATGCCATAATCTCCTACTGCCTGGTCTCCAGCCTGCTTCTTCCCTACCTTTGCATTAAAGTCGCCCATTACTATATTATACTGTGTTTTCACCTTACTCATTGCCGATTCCACGTCTTCATAGAAGCTTTCAACTGAAGCGTCATCATGGCTGGATGTAGGCGCGTAAGCCTGTACTACCTTCATTTTTTATCTTTTATTCAGTTTAATTACAATGCCTACCACCCTTTCATTAATGCTATAGTAATCCTCTATGTTGCCAGCTATGTTTCTGTGAATTGGAAACCCTACTCCCAGTTCTCTTTTGTCTGCCAAGCCCCGATAGCAAATGACGTGCCCATTCTGTAGCACAGTATAGGCTTCGTCTGTCCTCCTAACCTCACTCAGCCCTATTATATCACATTTAATGCCTTTTAGCTCATCGAATAATACAGCTAGACTTCCCTCACTAGATAACGTTCCAACGTTAAAAGTTGCTAAGTTCAAGTTCCAATGGTGGCCTGTCCGTATCCAGAGATTCCTAGCACCCTCTGCTGCTTTGCAGATCTGACCGCCGCCGTGGTCAGTTGCTCCGCAGCTGGTGGGGACTGAGGGCCGTGAGTTAATTGATGAATGCCTACGGGAGGGGGTGGCCAGATACTGCACCAGGTTGGCCAATCCTTTTCTGGTGAGATCATCGGTGCGTACCGGCTTTAAGCCGGTACGATCAGACAGTAGTGGGAATGCTCCATGCATGTCTTCCTTATTGTTGTTCAGCAGCATTGGCGGCCACCCACCACGGAGCCCAACGAGGGGACGCTACAAGGTTAGAAATGCTGAAACCTGCAGACGCCAGCCGTACAACGCCATTATAACCCAATGCGCCTAGACCAAGGTAGGCTATTTGCACAGGGTTAACCCTAGCCGCCAGGAAGTTTGGAAGTAAACGGAAGAGAGTAGAAGACAGGACAGATAAATAGTAAGAGATAAAGATGAAGATGTAGGGAGAGAGAGATAGGAAAAGGCGACTGCCGATTCCCCTGGGTGGGTCAGCTCAGGGGTGCCGTCTACGTGAAGCCGGGGCCAAAGGGGTGTGTTGCCTCTGCCAGGGGGCCTTAACGGTCCAATCACCCAGCGTCGGCTCAACCCCCAGGATCCCCTTTTCCTCGGACACGGCAAAGCCACGCACGGCTAGGCGTGGGAGGGAGTCGAAACTCCCCCGTTAGCTCGGGTTCGTGGTGTCGCTACGCACCAAACGCCTACTTGCGCAGGCGCCCCTGCGGTTGATTTCAGTGTATTGTGCAACAATGATGATTTCACATTTACAAAAGATGGCAAGGCACATATGCCTCTATGAATTTCATCACCCATGTTTTCTCTAGGTATAATTAAGGGACGCCTGCCTCACTGGAATTTTTTGCATTACTGAGAGCCCACAGGTTCCATACAGTTAATTGCTTCCCCAGGAAAACACTACACAGAACATTAACAAAAATTACTAAAAATTACCAAACCGTATTTGCTGCGTTCTTATAATCGCACCCTATTTGTGATGCTGGAGCAGTGTGTTTGGAAAAACGAAAAGAAAAAAGTCACAGCATATCACAAGCACAAAGTCACAGCAAAAGTCACAAGCACAAAGTCTTGTCATCGGTTACCATGAGCCTAATTACTGAAAGTTCTCACTAGTACATCGGGACGATTTAAAGTTGTGATAAGACCACACCAAGATTCGCTCAAACCAACAATCATGAACCCACTACTGGTGGAGGCAGTCATAGCATGTATCGTGCGGAATCAAAATTCAAGGTTAGAAATTCATGCTACGCCAAAACCCCGGCTCCAATATTCTGTGTGCGTCCACTCCTGACCAAGAAGTGGCAAAACCTGTCCGAAAAATCATGTTTATTACTGTAAACGACCTTCCTCATGCAGTTATAGCACACATTGCTAGAGAAGATGGATCCCTGTGACGAGTTATGGCCTACATCCCCACACCCCTTCTGATACCCTAAAGGCCAACTTGCGTTGCCACACTCAAAACGTTAAAATTATCCACGCTCGTATGCTGGGTTACTGAAAGACATAAGTCATTGCGTTCTACAGAGCTTTCGTATTCAAGCACGTAATTTATTAAGGAGGTGAACTGACCTGGTTTCCCAAGAAGAAAACAGTAAAGGCCTGGAAAATTTCTCAGCAAGTGGGTCATATAATGAACTTCTTCCCACAGTCCAAACTTCACGTTTGTAAAATATGTGAAACTTCAGAGCCAACGGATGGACATGAGTGCACCCTGCGCTGTGTAACGTGTATATAACAGCGTTTGACCGGAGATCGCAGCTGTAAAAAGCACCTAAAGCCAGTTCGATGTCACCCCAAATACCTGAAAAGGAAGCGGTCACCCAAGATGCAACAGACATCGCAAGAAATTGGTGATATTGGAAGGAGCTGCCGACCACACTGGTTTGAATTCGAAGAGCAAGATATGCAGTTCAGCAATCTAAAATTTTCGGATTTGCCACGCCAAGTCGATATGCCACGGTCAATATCCAAGTCGAGATCCCGGTCCAGAACAAGATTCGGATCAGGCCTCAGGCCAATGAACGGCAGGAAGAATTCTAAACCACCATCAGCAACTAAGACATCTCACCGAAACCATTCAAAGTCTAGGGTAGATCCAGGCCAGCGGCAAGTTGAACTAACGGTACGTTGGGCACAAGCCGCCTTTCCCACTACCTCATCAACAACTCCAAATCCGAAATATAAAAAAAATATTTGAGGGCTAGGCTGGAAAGTTAATTTTTTTCTCGGGTACGTTGCATGCATGTTCCTCAATTTGTGTCAAAACACCTGGCTGAGATAAATAGGTTCAAACAAGTTGCAAGTGTGCGTCTAGCCCGGGCCAAACACTTTGACCCGTGCAGTGCTCATTATTGGGCCATACGACTTCCTCAAGATAAATTCGCAAGAGCTAGGTCGTGTTGTCAAATACATGGCGAATATGTGATGCTGTACGAATGGCGAAAAAGAGAGTGAATATCGCCATTAAGCTTACTGCAACTATGCAACGTCAAAGCGTGCGAAAGGTGGCCTCTTTTTCTTTTACGACTTGCATCTCGTGACCTCGTGCTGAAAGCCAAAAAATTTAACTAAAAATGGCATTGAACAGGAATAGTTAAACTCACCGTGTTTCTCTAGGCGTGTGCCTGTAATGAGGCAGTCGTGTGTAGCGTGGACTACTTCAAGGCTTCCTGGCATTTTTTGTGGTGACCCAGCTCCTGTTGTAATAAAGCAGTTGCTCATTCAGGCGATGGTACAAAGAGCATGTCAACTCTTACAAGTGAATGAAGTAATAAGGAAACCACGGATTACATTCTAGACACTGGTCGATGAAGTGCTCTGTACTTCTAGCTACATGACCTTACTCCGATACACACCCACTAATGGTCCTTTAAAATTTCTGCTCAGCTTAATTCAATTATTTTCGCCCCATCATCATCAAATACCGTCAATAGTAAGACTGCACTCAGTCCAAGAAAAATAAACCCCCGTTGTTGAGCCAATCAACGTGGCCCTCTCTTGCTGCATTCTTGTTGTACAAACGTGCTAGGGAAGTTCATGAAAACACCACGCTTTATGCATGCCTTTCACGCGTGGGCCATCTCTTAATTTTCAGTCTGTTGCTTTTAATGACAAACGAATGTATTGTCTATGCGCTACATGCCCTGCCCTAGGGCATAGTGTATATGTTAGGAGCGGCTACACTTGCGCCCGGTTTCTGGTACTAAGCGACCACGGTGGCAAACTTGACAAGCCACTCTGCACATTAGCTTTCCGCTGGTGGCGCTTATGGCCCCACCGGCGGAAACCCAATGCGCAGAGCTTTGGCGCTTCTGTTGTGGTATTCTTGTATTCATATCCTTTCAAAAGGCGTGCAATTGACCGAAACTATCAGAAAAGTTGGGCACATAGTTTGCGCCGCTTCAGTCACTAGAGCTTATCTTCTTAAGGCTAACATGACAGCTAACTAAGCAGAACCTCAAACACCAGGGATTACAGTGTCTCCACTACCCAATGAAGAATGTCTTTTCATCAAGCAGGTGTGGCACTGCATTGAGTGCGCCGAATTTAACCAGTGCAGACGAGTTTTTTGTGTAGGTGGTAATCATGACACTGCAAAGTGCTTCAATTATTGTTACATTTTCTTTCATAGTTTCTGCCGAGCAGCTAATCTGATGAATGGCAAATACTTCTTAAAGTGGGGCATGTTGACGGCACCATGGGAGACACGTTGCTCGGATCGTCAGTCGGGGGCAAATGCCCACAAGATATGCGTATAATTGCACTGGTAAATACGTGAAAATCGAGGTTGGTTTCTTAAAGGGACATTAAAGGCAATATCAAGTCTACGTTGATTGCTGAAATAGTGGTCCAGAAACATCGTAGTGTTACTTTTGTTTCAACTGAACATACCTGCGAAAATTGCATTTTTAGTTAAAGTATGTAATTCGTCCTTGCGAGTGATCATGCCGACCTTACCATATATGATGGTTCCTAATTATTTTTATTAGAATATTGCTCAATCTGCTCTGTCTAAACTTTCGTCGTTGTGTGTTTTATTGACATGCACTACAACTAATGCGCTCTGCGCTGCTCCCTGCTGAGGCCAGATGCGCACTAAGGAAGAGCGCCTCAATGTACACTCCAGCCTGTAGCTGTAACTCGGCTGTGAAAGCTTGCAGTACCTATTGTCCCTCAGAAACCACAAAACAGAGGACAAAACATCGTGTGGAAAGATTGCATTGCAATCGCAGAAAGGCAGCAGCCAGGGTGTCGTGAGGTGACGCCACCCAGTGTAATGTGGATATTAGGTTCATGGCGAGCCAGTTGAATGGGTTCCATGGAATATAGGTAATTTAAGTGTAGTTGACGTATTTATTATAAGGCGAAGTGGCAGAAACTAGAGGGCCCTAAAGCTACACCTTTCGCAGTTAAGCTCGGTAGCGATATCCTGTTCGTAGTGCGTACTTCACACACTTCGTGCATAAAACTTTTTTGAACTCTCTTTGCAACCAATACGTGTCCCCAAGGATGCAATGTAGTGTGTGACCTATGTAGTTGGTGATTGACTTTAAACCACAAAACCATTGTGATAATCACATTTTCTGATGTGTGCTGCCAAAGGGTGCTTTGCGTGGACTGCAGTATTTTATAATGCTTTGTGAAGACTCATACAAGATGCGCGCGTTTGCAAATCATGAAAGCTTCTTTCACTACATATTCATATAGAAAAAATTACTTTAACTGTATTCACAATCACAATCATGGCAACTTGTCTGAACACAATGAGCTCCCCTAATTCAAAAACATTCTTTTTTAAACTTCAATCTGGAACACCACCAGTTAAACTTGGCTAAAAGTATTTTCATGTTGGCTGTGAATCGCCGTCTCTGTGATGTACCTGAAACAATAGAGCATTGCTTCATGAGTTGCAAAGACGCTGATCTATTCTGGGATGTCCTGCAACGAACTGTACAGGCAAACTTTGTCATTATTTTGTACACTTTTCGTTCTCTTATTCCAACATCTTCCACAGGATATGTTTTTCTTAACGGTATACACAGTATGTGAAATACGTGCACTCAGGACCACAACGCAGAGCCAATCAGCTCATCAATACACATTTTATTCGATTGGCTATTCACCTAAGGCAGTTTAGCAAAAACTTGACTTTTGACCGGACTGCTATTTCATCTTGCTAAGGTGCTTAGCCTCGCCACTTTTGTTGGGATGATGGCCAACTCTCTCTAGATTATAGGACTTAAACTTTAGAGTTCCTTTCTGAGCAGTGCTTGTGCGCTCTTTGTCGCTATAAGACTGCAATAGCGCAACTCTGTGCGATATGGCGTACTAGTTTATTACGCATTCGAATAAATACCATGTTGAAAAAGAATCAGAGATGTGGCCGTCTGGTAAAACCTCCACTTCTCACGCAAACGAACCGGTCTCGATCCCCACTCGGATCCAAACGATCCAGGTTGGGTGCTTTCTCTGACCCAATATTTTGTTACCATTTATTTCATTTGCATCATTCTCTATTTTTCGCTCACGCATAAAATGGTAACTTTTCACTGAAAATCAACGACACTGACTCCGTAATTTTTGCGATACAAGATCTCTAATGGTCTCGGGTTAAAATGTGCTGGCGCAGGTCTATTTTAAATATTGTTACGGGAAAGATTTATTCACCGAGAGCTGGTCTTGCTAACGGCTTCGAGAGCGCCCAGTCAAGCAGGCCAACGGGAGAAGCTTCAGAGTCCAACCCACTACAACCACGTTGTCGTCTTCTTCATTTGGGTGCCAATTCAGCTGTGTCGGTGCGACAGTTCCATACACGTATCATCACCCCGCCCGTAAGGCACCGTCTCGGTGCCTGTTAAATGAGCGAGTCGGCGTTGTAGGGCTTGAGACGAGAAACGTGGACCACTTCCGTTCTGGGAGCAGCAGCTGATGAGTTTGTGGTAGCGGCAATCTCGTAGGTCACAGGTGTGACTTGACGAATGACTCGGTAGGGCCCAGCGTATCGCGATAATAGTTTCTCGCAGAGGCCAACACGTCGAGATGGGAGCCACAGGAGAACAAGAGATCCCGCAGAAAAAACGGCATCTCTATGTCGACGGTCATAAAGAGACTTCTGTGCTGTCTGCGACGACGATAACCGAGCACGCGCTACCGCACGTGCCGTGAGGGCACGGGTGATTGCATCCTGAGCGTACGAGGTGGAGGATGGGTGGTCTGATGAAAGCAATGTGTCGAAGGGCAGTAAGGGATGACGTCCGTAGAGTAAATAAAAAGGGGAGTAGCCCGCTGTTTCATGACGCGACGAGTTATAGGCGAAGGTTACGAACGGAAGAGCTATGTCCCCATCAGTGTGGTCGGTAGATACGTACATGGAAAGCATGTCCGTCTTCCGGCACAGTGCCAGTACGTCTTGGATGTACGTGACGTACGACTCCGTCGACGATTAAACACGCGATGCGAGTTCCTGCCTGGCTGCCGTCTGACGAGCAACTGACCGACCGAACAAATCGCTAAGCTTTTGCTTGCATGTGTCCCAGCTGGTTAATTCTTCTTCATGCGTCTCATACCAGGCGCGTGCCGTACCACGTAGGTAGAATAGAATATTTGCCAGCATAAGCGTTTCATCCCACCTGTAGTGCTTGCTGATGCGCTCGAATAATGCGAGCCATTCTTCGACGTCCGTGCTGTCCGTCCCGGAAAACGTGCCAGGGTCGAGAAGATGGGGGGGAATCACAGGTAATGGAGCCGGCGCGGATGGCGAGGCCTGAGTGCCAGTTTCAGGTATCGCGGCTGGACAAAGCTGGCGTCCACTGCGGAGTTCCAGAGCCGGGTTGTGTGAAGACCCAGCACCTCCACCAAAAGATGTTACGGGAAAGATTTATTCACCGAGAGCTGGTCTTGCTAACGGCTTTGAGAGCGCCCAGTCAAGCAGGCCAACGGGAGAAGCTTCAGAGTCCAACCCACTACAACCACGTTGTCGTCTTCTTCATTTGGGTGCCCATTCAGCTGTGTCGGTGCGACAGTTCCGTACATGTATCAATATTATATTCACTGTGAGGACATATCCGCAGGATATTGCTTGCTGCCCTTGTAATAGGATAGCTACATAACAAGGGTTAGTGCTCTGAATAGATAAGTAAAAATTCGCTCTAGTTGAAGAACAGTTTAACTAAGGTGACTAGTAGCGTGCGAGGGCTAAGCAATGAATGCGATAACAGCTTGGAATGTATAACTGAGGATGGCTAGCAGAACAAAACGTGCAGGGCGCGGCTCAAACCCAAATGCCACAAAAAAACAACACACACAGCACGAGGGCTAGCAACGTTTGCAGCCTGACGGTAAGCGCACTGTTTAAACAAAAGCGACACACGAAACGCAATCGAAGGTGCAGGTATGAGGTCGAAGTAATGATTGTCCCAGTTTTCACTTCGCTGTGCTTGATAAGCGCGCTATTTTCGCAAACAGGGCCTGCTCAGCGAGCGAAGTGATCTCTGTGTGCCCGGCAACTAAACGCTATCTTTCCGGTGAAAGGCTGAAGCACACGATTCTCCCCACAGAAAGATAAGCACGTGCGCCGAAGCACCTAACTCCCCCGACCTAATCCGCGCGGCAAAGTACCCGTGCGAGATAAGCGCACGTCGGTGCATCGCGACAAGCTGGATGCCATGCGCGGGCAGCTTTTCAAGAGAAGATAGTCTTTGGTACTTCGGCGAAAACATTTCGATCTGGCAGTCTCTCTGTCTGTCTGTTTACTTGTCTGCTTGGTCACCAAAACGATAACCGAAATGGTCAAAATTCAGCGAATTCCGCAGCGCCCACCGATATGCGAAAGTTGCAGCGTTCATACTAGTGTGATTGTCAAATAAAAACCAATAATTGCGCATATCTGAGGCACAATAACAACACGACTATACTCCATGGTGTGTCTATGCTAGAAAAGGCATACATTGGTTATTCTAAGGACTGTAGCGTTTGTCACGCTGCGCTGAAAGTACAGTGCTATGCAAAAAAAGTCAAGTGTTTCGAACGCTTGCCCTTTTGTGCTTACGGTTGTGCCACCTGCTTTGCGTCCTAAATCTTATCGCCTTCAAGACGGGCGCCTACGCTGCGCGCTGGCTCTATCTGAGGCCAGCCTTTTGTTTTGCAAGATAACTGCCAGATAGCGCTCATGTCTCACGTGCCTCGATGCGCTTAACCGTCTCATCTGCACGTAACGAGGCACTCTAACGCAGTGCCTCCTGAATACTATTCACCAATTTTCTTGCGCAGAACATCCAATAAACTTTTTTTTCAATCTCTCTAGATGCACCACTATTGCCTTTTGACAACTTTTGCAGTGAAACATGCAGATACGGGACCAATTTTTCGCTCTTGAGTTTTCATCTATATAGATAATTATTTATATACGGTGTATGAAGGTGGCGGGGGCGACCTGAGAATGTCTATATAATTGCTATTGCAATTAAATACACAGCACACCTTGCACCAAAAAATGGACAGTACAGTCCTAGTGAGCACTTGTTATTCTGTGGATGTGGTGGAAGCCATATGCAATTAGATTCATCAAACCCTTTCATATGTGAAGCAATTCTTAACAAACTTCGGCGACTTTGAGCGTATCTATCTATCTATCTATCTATCTATCTATCTATCTATCTATCTATCTATCTATCTATCGATCTATCTAGCCGCCTACGACTTTTAGCTCTCCAGGCCATTTCGATATTAGTATCAATACCAAATTTGGTATGGCATAACATGACTATATGAAAAACAGATATAACTATTCATAACATGAAAATCATGATATGTATGTCATGAATGTCGATTTACATTTCCGTGTACTGACGCTCTTGTGGTGGTTTCATTCACATGGCATGTTGCGAAACTCGTATGGTGTGGAATGATTGCATGGCGAGCACTAGTGACAGACCCTAGCATTAAAATTATGACATGCGTGTCATGTAATACCATGACTACATGCCACGCTCATGATGCGCTCGTGGCGATTTCGCTAGGATTCTAAATACCAAATTCCGTATTACAGCACATAAATGGGTGACGAAGGTATGTGACCGGTGCAAACTTAATAATCATAAGATGCGTGTCATGTAACAACATGACTACATGACACGCTCACGATGTGCTGGGGGCCGTTTCGGAAGCGTCACTTATACCAAATTTGGTAATACGGGACGTGAATGAATGACGAAGCCATGATACTGGTGCAAACACGATAAACATGAGATGCGTGTCATGTAACAACACACCTACATGCTAAGCTCATGATGCGCTCATGGTCATTTCGTTAGCTCCACGTGTAGCAAACTGCATATCACGCGACGCGAACGGACGACATAGGTAAATGACATATCTAAACATGATAATAACAACAAGCGTGTGAAGTAACATGACTACATGCCACACTGATGATGTGCTGCCCCGCCGCGGTGGTCTAGTGGCTAAGGTACTCGGCTGCTGACCCGCAGGGCACGGGCTCAAATCCCGGCTGCGGTGGCTGCATTTCCGATGGAGGCGGAAATGTTGTAGGCCCGTGTGCTCAGCTTTGGGTGCACGTTAAAGAACCCCAGGTGGTCTAAAATTCCGGAACCCTCCACTACGGCGTCTCTCATAATCATATAGTGGTTTTGGGACGTTAAACCCCACATATCAATCAATCTGATGATTTGCTGGTGGCCGTTTCACTTGCTTCAAATATGCCAAATCAGGTAATATTTTATTTATTTATTTATTTACAGTACCTTACAGAGCCCTCGAGGGGCATTGTGTAAGGGGGGCGGTACAGATAATATGTTACAAAAACACATATACGTAATATCTACACATACATAGGCAAATAATGAATATAATAGAAAATGCAGTTCTACCTATGAACATGTAAGCAAAATACATACTAGAAAAGTGAGTACAGTATGTGAAGGTGAAATACAAAAATAACTATTATGACAGTAACTACAACCTAGCAATAGTGCAAAAACATCGGCAACAGTCCTAGAAACACTGATGATTATGAAGATGCGATAGAGCAGGTTTTGGTGCATAAGTAATTTTTAAGAGCATGATAGAACTTTGTTTGCTCTTGTTCTGACGCAAGATCATCTGGCAAATCATTCCACAAACGAATAGCTCGTGAAAGAGCCGGCTGGTTGAAAGCGTTCGTATTGCCATACATCCGTGATAAGCTAAAGGTGTTATGTAGTCTGCTCAAAGTTCGATGTGCTAGATTAAGGTGAACAGATGGCATCATGCTGGTGTGGATGCGTTTGTGAAATAGTGATAAAAGTGAGAAGTCGCAGCGAATTTTAGTGGCTCGAGTGCAAGGCTATGTTTAATCTGTGTTACGCTGGACGGGTAGCTGTGATTACGCGCTATGAATCGACTAGCTCTGTTCTGTATACATTCTAACTTATCTATGAGGTATTGTTGATATGGTGACCAAATGGAGGATGCGAACTCCAGTTGAGGACGGATTAGAGCAAGATAAGCCAGTTTGCGCACGTCAGAGGGAGCACTGTATAGATTTTGGCACAGAAAACCTAATGATCTTGATGTGTTGGCACAGATAGAAGTGATATGTGTGGACCACGAAAGTGTAGAAGATAAGTTTATGCCTAGGTATTTGTAATGATCCGTGCGTTCTACTATGCTATTATCAATTTTGTATTGGCTATTAAAGTTATCACGTTTGCGACTGAAGGTGATTAGTTTGCATTTAGAAACATTAAGTGTCATCAGCCATGTTTTGCACCACTTAATTATATGCTCGAGGTCTTTTTGAAGAATTAGATGATCGCTATTGTTTCGTATGGGACGATAGATAATGCTGTCATCGGCAAATATACGCATACATGAGGATAAGTTCTCAGGCAGGTCGTTAATGTGGATGAGGAAAAGTAAGGGACCAAGAACACTGCCCTGTGGTTCACCAGAGGAAACGTAACAGAGTGATGAAGAGTGATTGTTGGCGATAGTGAACTGTTAGCGGTTAGTTAGGAAGTTTCTGAGCCATGTTAGCGTGAGTGAATCAAGTTTTAGTGATGACAGTTTTAATATCAAGCGACAATGAGCAACAGAATCAAATGCCTTTGCAAAATGAATAAACAGTCTGTGTGTAGATTACTGTTCATGTTAGAATGTAGGTCGGTGGTGAACTCAAAGAGTTGAGTTTCGCAAGAATGACCTTTTCGGAACCCGTGCTGGTTTGAGAAAGAGGAATTGTTAGATTCTAGATGCGCATAAATGTTAGAAGCTATGGTATGCTCAAGAATCTTGCAACATATGCACGTCAAGGAAATGGGGCGATAATTTCCAGGTGAACTTTTACTACCACTTTTATGAACTGACACTACCTTCGCTATCTTCCAGTCAGAAGGAAACATTCCTGTAGCGAGCGACTGCCGAAAAATGTGAAACAGGATAGTGCCAGACACATAAACAGTGTTCTTTAATATTTTTGAATTGATATTGTCAAGGCCAGAAGATGATGACATCTTCAGATTTTCAATAATATTAACTATGCCTTCAATTGTGATATCTATAGGTGACATGACTTAGTAATCGCGTTCAACAATTTCTGGAAGATGAGCATGCTCGCTAGTAAACACGGATGAAAAGAATGAATTAAAGACATGAGGACAATCAGTGTCGGCAAAAGGAGTGTTATTTGCATCGTGTAATGAAATGAAGTTATCGTCCCGATCAGGACTTATTACTTTCCAGAATGTTTTCGGATTAGATTTTAGGAGTGAAGGCAAATCCTGGGAATAGTACTTATTTTTCGCAGTTGTAATTTCGTGGCAATAGTTCTTTAGGCATTCCTTGTATCTATCCCAAGACGTGTGTGAACACGAATTTTTCGGAGACCGATAAAGCCGCTTCTTTTCTTTCCAAGTCTGCGCAAAGACTTTGTGAACCATGGATTAGTTTTATCATTCGTAATTGTTATCAACGGCACGTGTTGTTCTATTAGGGCTGAAATCGCATTCTTGAAAAGAACCCAGTTTTCCTCAACTGAGCGACTGTAAAAGGAAGGCAGCAGCACATTGTCAAGGAAAGACTGAAATGTCCTGTTAATGGCATCGTAATTGGCTTTATTATAATCTTTATATTTTCTTTGATTCGGTTCCTGCAAAAGGTGGCAAGATATAAAGATCAAGTTGCAGTAGTTTGTGGTCACTAAAGCCATTCAAATAGTTTATGTGGTCTATAGTTTCAGGTGCAGTTGTAAGAATGAGATCAAGTGTATTTGAACCGCGAGGTGAGTGAGTGACAACCTGAGCCAAATGAAAGTCTGAAGTTAAGGTAATGAAGTCAGTTGAGTACTTACAAGAAGATGACAGCTGCTCCCAGTCAATAAATGGTAGATTGTAATCACCGAATAAATAAACGATGCGAGCCTCACAGATTTCGATGGCAGAATTAATGCTGCTGCGCAACTCTTCTAAGAAAGAATGATGACAATTGGGTGGACGATAACAGCTGCCGAGCAACATTCTTGTGGAATGAATTGTGCGAACTACCCATATAATTTCAATCCTATAATGGGAAGCGATGACATAAGACGTGATGGTTTTTTTAACAGCTATAAGAACACCACCACCCCTTCTGTCTGGACGATCGTTTCGATAGACGTTGTATCTGTTAGCATATGTAAAAATCTCATTGTCACTGATGTCAGCGTTAAGCCATGTCTCAGTGAAGACAAGAGTATCAGAAAGCCTATCATCGATATAAGATGACACTATTTCACGTTTGGATAAGATGCTTCTAATATTAGTGAATGATACTGTTAGTGATAGAGGAGTGCAAGGCGTATGCAGCTCCCGCTTCCTAAACATTTGTACGTGTCCTTCTAGCTATCTGCCTGAGCGTATAACTGACTTAGAGACGGCGTCATAGACGTAAATAACGTTACGTGACGCCTATGGATGACGTGACGCCTATAGATAAAATAAGTGAGGCCTATGGATGACGAAGGTATGTGACAGGTGGAAACTTGATAATCATGAAATGCGTGTTATGTGAGAACAGGACAACATGCCACAGTCAAGGGGCCAATACATTTTGACGTCACGATGCGCGCGTGCTCGCCTGCGTTCATTTCGTCGCGTCACGTCAGCGTTGCCACGCCAGGCGCCAGTCCTGCCATATATTCGTAGGCGCACGCCACGCTGCGTTGCTTTCGCACATGCGCGTTTCGGCGCGTTCGGTGCCTCTCAGTCATGAAAAGAGGTAGACGCAGTCTAGGTAACACATCGGCGCGAAGTGCAGCATGTCTCATTTTGCGCTGGTTGCCGTCGGGCGGCGCCGACGGACGCTGGCGCCGCCTGGCGTCAGACTATTAGAGTGCGCACGTTTTGCTAACCTAGCGTCAATGTGCCCAGCGTGCGCGCGCGTCAACGCTACATCGGAGAATATTGGGGCCTTCATGATGCGCTCGCGGCAGTTTTTGCTAGCTCCACATATATTGAACTTGGTGTTACGTGACATAAGTTGTCGACGAAGGGGACACGTGGAAAATGATAATCATGACATAGGTGTGATGTAATACATGACGACATAGCACGCTCAGGATGCGCTCGCAGCCGTTTCGCTTGCTCCACATAGTACCAAATTTGGTGTGACGTGATGTTTATAGACGGAGGTAAATACACGTCCATTAATGAAGATCATTACACGCATGTCATGTAAAACATGACTACATGCTACGCTCATAGCGGGTTAATGGCCATTTTGATATCTCCAGATATACCGTATTTAGCATCACGTGACTTGAATAGACGACGAAGGTAAGTGACACATAAACTATTATATTATTGACATGCATGTAACGCGAAACATGACTACATGCTACGCTCAGAGCGTGCTCGCTGCCATTTCACTAGTTTCAGATATACAAAATTTTGTATCATGTGGCGTGAATAGACTACCAAGGTAAATGACGCGTCCAGACATGACAATCATGATATGCGTTATGTAAAACTTGACTACATGTTTCGGTCATAGTGTTCTCGTGGTCATTTCACTACATTAAAATATAGATGATTGATTGATTTGTGGGTTTTAACGTCCCAAAACCACCATTTGATTATGAGAGAGCCGTAGTGAAGGGCTCCGGAAATTTTGACCACCTGGAGTTCTTTAACGTGCACCGAAATCTGAGTACACGGGCCTACAACATTTCCGCCTCGATCGAAAATGCAGCCGCCACAGCCGGGATTCGATCCCGCAACCTGCGGGTCAGCAGCCGAGTACCTTAGCCACTAGACCACCATGGCGGGGCCGAGATTAAAATATACCAAATTTGGTACTACATGATGTAATTCTATGATGAACACAAATTATGCTAGGCGCAAACATGATTGACATGGAAGAGATACACAGCATAATTTACGTTCGCCTCATAACGTAGTGTTGATTTTAAAGTGACATATCACCATTCCCCATTCGTGCTTCGCATATCATCAATTCCACGTGTACGTGGAATCTGCCAATTTTTTCCTTCATTCTACAAAGAATGCTTGCCATCACCTTGATCCCCTCGTCAGGCGACACGCGCGGGAACCCCACTGCGCTGGATGTGGCCAAATGTGTTTGAACTGGCTCATCGCTACACAGACGAGTAATGCAGCTCATCTGTACACGCGCATCGGTTCTGCACAATTGCAAAGACAACTGGCGCCAGTATGGTTGACCTCAACGTGTGCATCTGGTATAAGAACTAAGAGTACTACGCTGTAGAAAACATGGAGGGAAAAAAGACAAGGACAAGCGCGTAGTACTCTTAGATCATGTGTTACCAACTAGCCCAATCGTCCACTTTGGCTTAAGAACGTTTGCGGGGGCTGACTGGAACAGCGGATACGACAGACACACACTAATCCTACATTCAGTAAACTGTTTTGTTTTTTATATTTGTGATTGACAAGAGTTCAGTGTACTGCTACGAAATCAAAGATGGCCCCATATCTGTATGCAATCTGCAAGTGTCGTCCAAAGACGATAGTCTTGCGTGTGGAGAGAGTGAACAAAAGATTTATTTGATGTTCTGCGCAAGAAAATCGGTGAATGGCATTCTGGAGGTGCTACGTTAGAGTGGCTCGAGCGGGCAGCGGAGGTGAACGAGCGCATCAAGTCACGTCACACATGAGGCATGAGTGCCTTCTGGCAGTTTTCTTGGAAAACGAACCGCGTGGCTCTGAGACGGGGGTGCGCACACGTCTCAGAGGTGATAAGGTGTAGAACGCCAAGGGACTGTTAGGTGCCACAACGGTCTCGTCTTAGCAAAGCGTTGGAAACACTCGCCTTTTCGTGAAAGCGTTGCATGGTCAGCGCAGCGTGATAAGCGCTACGGTCTTTAAAATTACCTATGTATGCTTTGTCTACTAAAAGACGCACATGCGGAATATATGCGGGTTGTTAAGGTGCACCAGACATGCGCAATAGTTGCTTTTTAATTCACAATTACACAAGTACGAACGCCGAACCTTGAGCAGCTTTGGTGGGCGCTACGGATGGGGTTGGCCTCTTCAAGTACCCAGTGCCGTTAAGAGTGGACAAACAGACTATTTTACAGACAGACAGCCTGACAGACCATAATTTTTGCGTCGAAGGTCCCCGAGAAAGACTTTCGTCTTTATTAATGTATGTCTATTGCTTATACCATACCTATGGTCCCTGCTTTCAAGGTAGGCCTACCATGGTTTCTTATCAAGAGAAAAATCTGCAGGTCATTACTGAGAAACAAAAAAAAATAAAGCGGCGATGAGTACTAGTAGCGCGAAGTTGATCAAAACAACGCACAAGCTGGCATCAGTTGAAATGACACTGTGTGTGAATACGCATCTAGAGTTTATAAGCTGCGGATAGAGACTCATCAAGTAATTTTGAAGGTACGCATTGACGCAATAAAACGAACGCAAAAGCAAGATGTCGGACGTTCGATTCGGCGCGTCGGATTCTTTCCCTGGATTGTTTTTCTCTCTTGCGTTTTCAGATATATAGATAAGTATGCATATATGGTAAATACAGCCGAGAGAGTCCAGCCAAAAGTGTTAATGTGATTCCTATCGCAATGTAGGAAAGACGCCACGCCACTGCAAATATGCGCCACCCAAGATACATTTTTTTTGATTAGGAATGTTACCGCAAGAAGCTTTTCACCTAAATGAGTTGATACGGAGGACCTTCTCCTAAAGTTTATAACCGAGACAGGTTGGTAATAACTGAGACGCGGCTTCACGACAATGTTGTAGCCCACGAAAAACTTGTAGCCCACAGTCACACCTTTATATAACTACATTAAAATGCTTTCAATTTGCTTTCGCCTGTGCCAATGAAGCGTTTTTATTAGTACACTTTAAAGGCCGCAGGATGCGTGTCTTTCAGTTCTGTAAAAACTACATGACTACATGTTGGAGCATGCTAAAAGCATTTTAAATGGCATCCTACGTGGTCATCGCAACCTTCGCAAAATTAGGTGGCACCTAGTGAATGTTTCCTCATCATGTGGGCTTTCCGAGTTCAAGTTTGATATTGCTGTCTGGCACAGATCTCGATCTTGTTTTTTTTTCACGTTACGGAAAATATAACTGTTCCAGGCGATGACATGTTGTACTTTCAATATAATAATGAATCACGGCGTGATGCTTTTACTGGTCGCGTGGGACGCTTGAGGATAATGGGCCAAAATATACATAAACACTTTCTTGATACCGTGTCTATTGATATGTGTGGTTTAACGTCCCCACCATATAATTATGAGAGACGCCGTAGTGGAGGGCTCCGGGAATTTCGACAACCTGGGGTTCTTCAACATGCCCCCAAGTCTGAGCACACGGGCCTACAGCATTTCCGCCTCCATCGGCAATGCAGCCGCTGCAGCCGGGATTTGCTCCCGCGACCTGCGGGTCAGCAGCCGAGTACCTTAGCCACTAGACCACTGCAGCGGGGCGATACCGTGTCTAAGGCGAGAGTAAAATAGAACACACCGAAGGAGAATTTTTTTTATTTTAGCATATGTATGTAACTTGAAAGTCTACTGTCAATGACTTGTGAATTCGTTGGAAGGCTAATATGAATAAATGCAATAGTAATCATAACCCTGCTAGACGAAAAAACAAATGTAGTCTCTGGAATGCCGGGTTACACTTGAATTGTGAAAGCTGAAACGGCGTGTCCACCGATTATAACTCTCGCTCGGGTTTTAGAATAGTTACAGAGATGTTTTGCGCCCAACTTCAGAGCTATGCAAGCTTCCTTTCTTTAACACCAAAACGTAACATTTTGTTGCAATAGTCTCTAGGAAGTTGAGGTTGCACCTAAAAAAAGGTAAAGAGAATATTAGCAAAATAAAACCTGATGAAGGTGTCACCAATGGCAGTAATTTTAGAGCTGACACATTTATCGACCACTTTTCAGCTGTGTTTTTGCGCCTCATCATTAAGCCGTCATCATATCCGAAAACTAGGTGTGATATTCCTGATATATAAATGCCCAAAAGCTACCTTTTTGTCGATGCTAGTTGAATCAGACTCGATCAGTTCTGTGTGTCTAGATTGTATACCAAGTATGTCCCGGCGCAGATACTTTGCATGGTGTGCACAATATTTGAGCCTAACTTTTTAGGAAACAATGACGACAACAGAAATACCTTCAGAATGGGAAACAAGAAAGGTGGTGGCTATAAGACTGGCAACAAACCTATTTTAGTAAGCCAGGTTTGCTACTGTGCACGTGTAGCAATGATAATAATTCTTTTATAAGCAGATTTTAAAATTTAAATAAAACTATTAGAAAGGGTATTTTGACATAAACTAATGTAAAAATATATAAAAAGAATAAACAGGCTAACAAGCAAAAATGCTACAACAAATAGCGCTCAAAAATTGAGATAAATGGAACTAGTTCAACAGGAAGCTGTATGGCTGATAAGTTTACTGAGTATTTTATTCAATAAGGAAAGGCTGGTAGGGGAGCTGTAGGAATGCAGACACAAACAAAAAATACGATGGTTCTCTACCAAATGTTTTGTGCTGCATCTTTAAACTGATCAGTTCCTTAGTAGAATAAAAAGTGATGTCGCGGCTGGCTAAGATGACTTGAAACCTCAACCCTTTAAGTACCTTTCCAGCATATTGACAAATGTCATAACGCATACTAATAAACTAATGTAGGACACAGGTATCTTCTCTGACCATATAAAAACAGCAAGGTTGTACCAGAGCATAAATTTGTACAAAAATGTCTTTAATACTACCAACCAACATCGGTACCACCCATCTTTTCAAAGGTTTTCAAGTGGGCAATGTTGATCGCATAACATAGTTCTTAGAGACAAACAATAGTATATCTAGTTCTTTCGCGGATTTCAAAAACACAAGTCAACTGAACAAGAGCTACTTCAAGAAAAAGATAAAATATTCAAGTCATAAATATAAATATTATACATAAGGCTATTTCTAGATTGGCAAAAACTATTTCACTAAGTTATTCATACTTGATTACTTTTCAACCTGAAATGTTATAGCTTGCGTGTCACGTGGCTGAAATAAATAACGAATTATTTCGAGAAACGCTTCAAGTTTCGAATACCTGAATGATGGAGTACCGCAAGGATTAGTGCGGGGTCGTTGACCGTTTTTGTTAGACGCCACCTATATAAGACAAATTGACAAAACCTTCGATAGGATGATGTTCACGGACGACACAAGTATACTGCTAAAAAACAGGAACTTGAAGAAAAAAAATAATGATTATCTAGAGGTTTCCAAATAGTTGTAAGAAAACTGTCGACAATTTGATGTCTTTAAAGTTTAGTACACTATCTTTTCTTTCTTTAATAAATGAGACCAACACGACATGCCTATTACCCACAGCACTGAGAGTATTAGCCAAACACCTGAACAAAAGTTGGAGCTGTCTGATTCCAGGAATCTTTCGCGTGGGCGTGTATAGTGAATCACTTGACGATTGATATAGCTTGAAGTATGGCATGCAATAAAAGATTTCTACATTGACATTTCTTCGCCTAGAGAAAATATTTCGTATACTTTAGTCTACTCGAGGATTGGTTATATTTTACAGGTATGGAAGGCACTACTACTAATTGTATTTATAGTACAATAGCTATACTACAAAAACAAGTGCTGCCTATCTTTGAAAATTTCATAAGGCATATGCAAGACTCACCCACCCCCTTTGTTGCGGATGATTGCGGCCACGCGACAACATACAGGAGAACCGCGGAGAAAGAGGTAAAGCACGAGCTGTCGGAATAACGGGACGTTCTTGGTGTAGGGCGCCATTGCCATTGCCGATACCATTGCAGTTGCCATGATGTGAAGGTCTTTGTATATGGTGATGATATTGCATTTTTCACGGCACATAGTGACATATATCCTTTATATCAAAATCTACAGAGATATGTGAATATGCTGGAGAGATGGCTAGATACAGTCTGAAAGACCTTAATTGTAAATAAAAGTGCAGTATTGATATTCCCGTTATCAGATCTCATCTGAATTTCAATATGTTACAAAGAAGAGCCGATTCCACCGGTGGAATCTTCTAAATATTTGGGAGTAAATTATAATGCCAACCTAAACTGGACTTCCCACATAGAAAGCATGGCATCTTAAGCGCAACGCGTCTTAAGAATTCTTCGAAGACTGAGCAGCCGTCGATATGGTCTACTCAGAAGCACATTGGTGATAATATATAAAATGTATATGCGACCAATGCTAGAATATGGGTGCGTATTGTTCTCAGGTGACGTCGCTTACAAAATGAAGCCTCTGGTTATACTTGAACGAGAAGCCTTGAGATTGTATCTAGGACTTCCTAGGTTTGTAACAAACAATGTTTTGTATCAGAAAGCACGATTACCTATCATGCCTTGCTGTTTTCCTATCCTAACGGTTGAGACGTTTCTGAAATTTTACAGCTATGCGTCAAGAAGATCTGAATATGCTTTTATAAATGACCTAGACACCTTTTATGCTGCCCATTGGCCACGGTTTTGAACACCCCAGATTGCTTTTGTCCAGAAACAACTAGATAGCAGAAATGTAAATATTCGAGATGTGATTGCGGCACAGGTTACAAATCAAAATCTTAAGATAGGATTCGATGAGATTTTCTCCTCTAAGCCTAAATTACAATCCTATAGGGTCCTAAATTGCCGACTGCAGGATTATTTTGCGCACGCAGAAACGAATAATAATATAGCCACAGATGCTTCACTAATGGATGTAAACACAGGAGTAGGTATATACTTCCTTTCGCTTGAATGGTCTTTTTCATTAAGATTACCAGATTTCATCAAAGTTTTTAAAGCTGAACTGTTGGCAATAGTTCTAGCGCTGCGAAAGCAACCTTTGAATGCCTACAACGCGATCATAATCACGGATTCTCTGTCAGTATGTACGTCGATTACGGCGTCAACAAAATCGATGGCCTTAAAGACGCTCCTTATGCTAGTTCCTTCTCAGCTGGAGTTTGTGAAATTAGTATGAGTACCTGGTCATTGCGGCTTAGAAGTAAATTAAATCGCCGACTCAGTAGCACGAGCAGCATTGGAAGGGCCAGTGCTATCAGTCCTTCCCGAAGTGGTCACTATAACTGCGACAGGATACAGAAAACTTGCGCTTCGTGCAGAGGCTATGAAAGCAATAATGTCAACACCAGAATTTATTCACTTAAGATTTCCGTGGAACATTCATTGGTGTGCTACAAGACAGTTGGAAACCACGATAACCAGATTTCGATGTCGTGTCCTCCGTTAAATTTCTAATCACTTAGGGCTGGTCAGGCGATCTCACCGCTATGAAACTTTTGTTGAGAATCAGAAACAATAGAGCACTATTTTTTATCATGTCGCCGATAGAAATTGCTCAGAAAAACACTCTTAGTCCTCTCAATCGCCAGCCGGTTGCTGAACTTCACAGTAAAAAATATATTTTCCATCGATGCTTTCAATCTGGACTTCAGCCAAGAGAACGTTTTCTATGCAGTTTCCAATTACCTCAGTGAAAGTAAAAGAATTAAGCCTTTTATTGCGTGAATATTATTTCTCAATATTATTCCTCCATAAACAGGTGCTTTGTTTAACCACGCTAATTCCTATTCAAGGTAATGAATGATTGTCTCATCTGAACAAGTGACAAACAACAATTGCTCTACTTTCATTCTGCCTAGGGTGTCTTTTCTTTTTTCTTTCCTTTTTTTATCTGTTGGGTGGTTTTCATATTGAATAAGAAAAAAAATCTTACTGAATTAGGTCATCAGTTTTTGTCCGATCCCCCAGAGTGAATACGAGCCACGGCTGTGGAATCATCATCATTATCATCATGGTGTAGGGCTTGGCTCCTGAATACGCGACATCTTTCTGGTGCCGAAACCTCTCAGTCACGCCCTTCCAAGACTTCTACTTCCGATGGCGTCGTTGGAGTAGCTGCGCAAAACCGTGGCGTTGTCAGGGCCAGCGTCACACGAACTATCACGCTCCTAATCGACGAGCTGCAAGCCTCCATTCCAGACGCCAGCTTGTCAGCTTAAAGAAAGAAATCTTCTATGCGACTGACGACGATGACTACAAGGAAGAGCTCAAGGTTGCGGAAGAGCACGACTGAAGGGTCTTTTACGTGGTTTCCAGAGTACATTTATTCCTCCGAGAGGCCGCGAATAAGGCGACAGTAACGAGTGCTGTGAGGTCGGTGGCTACATCACCCCACGCCAGCACCGGGTATCCCAGCACCGCAGCCTAAAGCCAGGTTAGTGACTCTTCTCGAGTAGTCGATGCAAATCACAGTCAAAGAACGATGCCGTGTCATCGCACGGTGGCCCTGCCGAAACTACAGATCCCGACGTTTTCCGGCGCCCTTCGCGATTTGCGGTCCTTCTGGGACCATTTCAGTGCCACGATTCACTTGAATGAAGACCTATCAGAGGTCAACAAGTTGATGTACCTTCAGTCCTATTTGAGCGGTGCAGCAAAAAGAGCGATTGATGGCACCTGACTGACCGAGGGCAATAACAACATCGCGATCGAAACCTTGATGGAGCGATTTCGTCGATGCGACTTGCTTGTCAACGAGCACGTTGACCACCTGCTCGCCTTAGCACCAGTCAAGTCGTCGACAGATGTGGAGAAACTTCGCCTGCATTAGGATGATGATAATATGTGGGGTTTACCGTCCCAAAACCACCATATGATTATGAGAGACGTCGTAGTGGAGGGCTTCGGAAATTGCGACCACCAGGGATTCTTCAACGTGCACCCAAATCTGAGAACACGGGCCTACAACATTTCCGCCTCCATTGAAAACGCAGCCGCCGCAGCCGTGATTTTAATCCGTGACCTGCGGGTAAGCAGCCGAGTACCTTAGCCACTAGACCACCGCGGTGAGGCGCCTGCATTAGGAGAAGGTCAACTTTCGAGTTTCCGCATTGACCGGTTCGGGCGTCTCTTCGGATCAGTACGATGTGGTTCTCAACCGCGTCCTGATGAAGTGTCCGCCAGTTGATCTCGCGATTCTCTACCGCCAGAAGATGAAGGAAACGCCGCAGGAAACGTCCGGCATCGCAACACCTGAACAGAGAGAGCGCGCCAGGCTGCCGCATTGCTCAATTTTTTGCGCATTCAGATTGAGGGTCGGGAAGAAAGCAAGCCAGAACAAACGGCGTCTGGTTTCTCACGGTCGCAGCCTGAAGAGGTCAAACCTCCAGTGGCACCATTGGGACGTTTACATACGGCGTCCGCACTTCCTGCTGAATATGTTACAGTTAGAAAAAAGGTGTGCCCTTTTTGCAGCAGTTGTCACACACCATCGGGAACTGCTACGTTTAACTCTCGGCTGAGGGAAAATGAACTTGGTTGCTCACTGCTCGCTGCTGCTACCATTGCGGCTTCGAAAACTACACGGCGCGTTTTTGCCGACGTGCACGCAGCATCACGTGTAACAGCCGTTGACACCTCGGTGAATTGTTCACACCAGCAGCCCCACCCGTACAAACGCGACAACAGTGAATCGGGACGACCCGCGAATCGCCGGGCGAGGCAATAACACGCCTTCAGTGACATCGGCTCCAAGTGCCCTCAGCGGAATCAACGTCATTCTGCTTCGAACAGGACGAGCGCGGATTGAGTGCGGGTCTCGAAAACGTCTCGTACGCATTCTTCTCAACAGCGGTAGCCAGCGCACATTCATCCGAGTGGATGTCTCAAGGGACCTCAGATGCCCGGCTATCGGAACCGAAGAATTTTCTTTGATTATGTTCGGCCGCTTGAACCCCCACGAAGTAACACGCAGTCGACGGGTAGTTTTGACTCTACGAGGCCAACGTAGGGACAGGGCGTGATATCCGTGGAGGCCTTTGAAGTACCCGAAGTTTGTGCCGTTACAAGTCCGCCACTCAGTACTGATGTTTCGCAGCTTTTGTGTGACAAGAACTATGATGCTACAGACTACTTTCATCCCGAGACCTAGCACCCACTGGAAGTAAGCGTTTCACTTGGTTTCGACGTATACTAGAAATATCAATTGGAAGAATAAATCACTTGTGCAGTGATCTTATGGCCATGGAACCCAAGTTCGGCTGGACCGTTCAGACACCATGTAACGCGAGAGAAGTTCAGCAAACACAAGCACTCTATTCCTGTACTGTAGCACGAAGTTTCTTCATGATGGTGATCTTTCTGCAATGTGGCGTCTCGGCGTCATGGGGATTAAGGCGCCTGCTGAGAAAACAAAGAAGGCTCCAGCTCAACTTGAGGCATCTGAACTGGGCATCATCATGGGTAGAATATGAGGCAGCGATCATCGAAGGATGAAAGAAGGCTATTCACAAGTGCAATTGGACTGGCTCAAGAAACGTTCTGAACTGTATAGGGATCGTGGCGAAGCAGTCACAGCGGCATTTAGCAAAAAGTAGACAAGGCGATTGAAAGTACTACATCCACAAGACGATGGCTAATATGCCCCCCATCATGCAGTCATTCACGATATTGCTGTCACACCAAGGCTCCGTGCTGTTTCTGACACCTCATTGCACGAGCTAGGTGATTTCTGCCACAGCGATGCCTTGTTGGAGGATTCAAAGCTTAACGCTGATGTTGTGCAGTTGCTGCTCGTCTTCTACTGCCTACCAGTCGTCCAGTGGAAGTTCGGGGAAGATCTTTGGTTGAAGACTGGTCAGGCCAGATAACCCGCTTGACAGGAAACGCATCGAGACGGTTATTTGTGCTACAGCCTGAACACCGAAAGCCTCGCTGTTGGGAGCTGCGAAGTGTGTTCCTGTGGTGACAGTTGCGCACGCTCAGTACTACAATAGCTGAAAGAGGTGGTCAGTAGACTCAGGAGAGAACGATATTGCGCGCATACTTTAGAGTGACTATAGCTTCTGGAAAGGCAAGGAAAACGACTGGTTCAGCTAGCATATTTTCTGGAGGCAAGTCAGCGAGACAAGTGATCTGGACTAGCGAGACTGCCTCGTGATCGTGTTGGCCCCTTGGGAGTTTGTTGCGGATAATTGCGGCCACGCCACAACAAGCTGGAGAGCCGAGGAGAAACAGTTGAGGCAAGAGCTGTCGGAATAAAGGAACGTTATTGGTGTAGGGCTCGGTTCCTGAATACGCGACACCCGGTATTCATATATGCGTCATTCCATGCTTATGGCCGATAAAGTTTACCTTTATAAACTAATGCAGCGAATGCACACCAGAAACATGCATAAAGATATTGGCACGGTAGCTTGACTTGAGTAGATGATTAGGCAGGAGACAAAGAGGCTTTCGTGGATTAGCACAAGTTACGAAAAACAGTTATATATCTATCAAGCAATATAAGTTTCGAACAAACATAAACACATACGAAATTGGACAGATATAGTTAGATCAAAGAAAAGTATAAATCATTTCTTGTGATGACAGAATGCGTGTTGTAGGCTGGCGTGATATTTACTTTGTTCTATACTATCATTCCAGATTTCTGTTGTTTATCTACGTCTGTTGCGTTCACGCATTGATATTCGAAGCGTATCTGTAAGTGAGTGCTGGAGTGATTTGTGTTAACCACTTCTTTATGTTATAAGCATGTATAAAGCGTATTCTGTTGTTAATTATGTTTAAATATGTGTTCTGTGTTAAATTTGTAAACGTGCTCTTTTGCAATATTTGCAAACAGAAGTCGATGTTATTTCCTTAGTTTTCTCGGTTGTATAATGAGTACCACTCAATTTTATATTTAATATGCACAACACTGTATACGTTTTTGAGAACGCTGGGGGAATTGAACCGAGGCAGAGGCCTCATCAGGGTGTTTAACCCTTTAATTCTCTGGCTCCACAGGAAAGTCCCCGAAATAAAATGAGTTTTATTTGATTTGATGTGATTTGATTTATTATGATATTTAGGCATCTATGTTCTTTCTTAGGGAACAATTCTTTTTCAAGTAATCGGTATAGTTTTCGGAGCGGTTTGCCTACTAAGACGCAACATATTTACACTATAACTGGTCTAATGGCGATGCTTGAGAAGGGCGGGCCGGTTGTAATAAATTTTCCTAACATTTAAACAGCGTTCGTGCACGTCTTACATGGACGTTTTATGATGAAGATCCGATGTATTTTATGGAAGCTCAGATAGCACAATGGCTCGACTCGTATATTACGCGCCCTACGTGGTTCTTGTAGGGAGCTCGCACTCAGGTATTGCGTCAATTTTTTTCAGGTGTTCCGCAGGGTTGTGCGCTCTACCCGTGCCGCTTTTCCGTTTATAATAAACATTCAAATATAGACTCATCGAGGCACTGTTTTCTATTTTCAGAAAATTTCAGTGCATGCTATCAAAATATAAAATAAATATAAAGCATTTATTTGCATCAAACAATTTCAGCAAAACAGTAGCGCGTAGTCATGGGCAAGCATGTGCCACTAATATGCAGGTATGAGCCACAGGTGATTTACACTTACAGCATATGTTCTCTCCCGAAACCTAGAGAACATATTTTGGTATTTTTGACGCGTGAGCGTACAAAATTCTGACATCGGCAGTGTTTGACCCAATCAATGCAAAGAAAAAATCTCGGGCTCCCAGCAGGAATTGAACCCAAGCAATCTGCATAGCAATCAGTCAATATGTGGCAATATATGTGGCAATAAAGTTCAGTTCACTTCGCTTCACTTGTACCATAGAGCCATGCCAGGTTTGAAAACTACTGTTCCAATCGACCCAAGTGTTTGTGAAACGTCAACTGTAGTTGAAATGCTGAATATCCAATTTTATAAGCATTTCATATGATCTTCTTTTACACAGCCATCACGTCGTTTTAAACGTCAATTGTAGTTAGGTGCCATGCGCTGATGTTCATATATGTAGCAGTGTCCAATGATACCATCGCGCGAGCGCCAGCACTTCATATCTGCTTATTGCTTATGATGTTGCTAATACTCATGTTCCTGCTTGCATTATTGCACGTAATGCCACCTGGTTATTCATACATCTGCAACTCTTAACATGTAGCTCTGTGTGAAACATTTGTACGTATATTTAGCGTCTTTGATGCCACGTCACCCAATCAAAAAAATACAACATGGCCACCTTTCCTCCGCATGCCTCGCATGACGCCAATTTCTAAGGTACACGAGATCTGCCGATTTTTCAGTCGGTTTTGAGAAAACGTCGCATGCTGATTATTTGTATATTATCTTGCACTCCTAAAGCTAAGCTATGACCTGCATGAATGACGTGTACTACCAATAGATGAAGCAGATGTAGTTTGGGACCACACAACGAATGTATTATAGATCGCACTGAGCGTATGAAAAAGGCAAGACTTCTCTTCAACACTTTTCGCAGGCCTATGTTCAATAATAAGCTCAAATATTTAGGCCAAGTTCTAACTATGGAGTCACACACCAGACAGCGCCAGAAGAATATGCTTCACAA